>MU551682.1:321756-346756 GCA_024362625.1 Silurus asotus | reverse complement strand
GTGTGTGTGTGTGTGTGTGTGTGTGTGTGTGAGAGAGATCACTACACTTAGTCTGGAATTACCTGAGGCAATAAGGTAACAATGGCAATGTTGCCATGGTTACCAACAATCATTATGACAATCATCAGACTAATATGCATTGATAAAGTGTAAAGTTTAATAAATGGAATTTGAAGAAGTTGTATGTGGAAAATGAATCCACAAAATATATAAATATATACAAGGATAGAAACTGTTACAAAAGTAAATATTAAAGTAATAAACCAAGAATATTACTGACATGAAGAAGTGGAGGGGTGGAGCCTGCTACATAATCTGATAGCATTCACATCTGGGATTGGGATTGGGTAGATGGTAATGTGTGTGTGTGTGTGTGTGTGTGTGTGTGTGTGTGTGTGTGTGTGTGTGTAGAATAAAAAAAAAAACTCATCCGTTTGTTTCCTCATATAAAAAAAACAGGAAACCACACACTGGTTAAAGATAATGTTAAACTGATCAATATTAATAAAACAAAGCTGTTTAATAAATGTTTTTAAGATTGTGTTTAAAAGTTGTATTATGTGATATTTGTAAGCAAAAACTGTACAAGAAACTAATAACGAAAGAGGATTCGTACAAACTGCTGATTACATTGCTTTGGGTTTATTTATTCATTGTATGATTTATAACAGATTATTGTGTTTATTTATTATTTATTATATAAACCAGAATCAAATTAGACTACAAATAAGTTAAATATTAATTATTATAAATGTTAATTATCTCATGTATTAATAATAATAATAATAATAATAATAATAATAATAATAATAATAATAATAATAATAATAATACTTATTTTGATGAATTTATATGCAGCACACTAGTCCAAGTGTTTTACATAACAGAAGGTAAAAAAACACAGTACAGGTTACTAAATTACAAAACTGAACATGTTCTCCTCCAAGTTACTCTATATATGTGTGTGTGTGTGTGTGTGTGTGTCTGTGTGTGTGTGTGTGTGTGTGTGTGTGTGTGTGAAGGTCACAGGTTCTTATCTCACATTTTCAACACTTCTGCCAAATTCTCACTTAAATGCAGGAATAAAGGATGTGTTAGATCATGACCATCTGTAACACACTCTCTAACACTTACTGTTACACTCACTATTACACTTACTGTTACACTCACTATTACACACTGTTACACTTACTGTTACACTCACTATTACACTTACTGTTACACACACTATTACACACTGTTACACTTACTGTTACACTCACTATTACACTTACTGTTACACTCACTATTACACACTGTTACACTTACTGTTACACTCACTATTACACTTACTGTTACACACGGTTACACTCACTGTTACATTCACTGTAACACACTGTTACACTTACTGTAACACACACTATACCACTCACTGTAACACACACTATACCACTCACTGTAACACGTTGTAACACTGTCACATACTCACTGTAACACTCACTGTAACACATTTACTGTAATACTTACTGTAACACACTGACATTTGCTGTAACACATACACTGTAACACTCTGTTACATTCACTGTAACAAGCACTGTAACACTTACTGTAGCACACTGTTATGCCCACTGTTACACACAGTCTAACACACTCTGTAACACTCACAGTAGTGTGAGACATGACAGTGATAGACATGTGAGACAGGATGGTAGAGGACGTGTGACAGGACGGAGCTGTGATTGGAGTAAACGTTTGCATGTAGAACACAGTAGAAAAACAGTAGAAACCACAACGCTATGATACAAAACTGACACAATGAGAGAGCCGAGTAAACACGCATCATCATCATCATCATCATCATCATCATCATCATCATCATTATTACATCTACAGTACTGAACACACTTATCATAGAGTAATAAACCTGTATTAGTATGGTCTTTCCTGTGTGGGCAGGGCTTATCTGTGCTGCAATTCCATTAGTTAGTGAGATTTATTGGACAGCTGGAGAGCATTCTGGACGGTATCATTGAACAGGTCCATCCATGATGTAATGGATAGTGCGAGTTTGTTTTTGAGACTCTCTCCTGTAACATACTCATGACACGACACAGCCCTTTACACACTGCTCTCCACCACCATCACACACACACACAGGGAAGATCTTTCAGGAGAACACCACGGTTCTCCAGCTCTCCAGTTCCAGTTCCTCCAGAACTCAAGAGTTCCACTGCTGTGTAGAATCAGACATTTATAATCAGATCAAATAATGTCAGTGTAATAATAACTAATAAAAAAGAATTAAACACACAGAGTGAAAAAAGATGAAGATGAGAACATGACCTGCTTCACGTTTCTCCCCAGCACTCAGGAGCGTCCTTGATGAAATATGTCTTATCTGAGATTCTGGCCTTCACGTGGCTGTATAAAACCATGCAGCATGTCGTCCTCGCTCTGGCGTCGTCTCTATTTCTCTCACACACACACACACACACACATACCGCCATCATGCTGTCGGCCGTGGCTAAGCTGTGCTGTGGGATTTCATACCAACATCTCCGGAGTATGACAGGTAACATCATCACACCATTACATCATCTTCATCACCTCAATAACACCATCATCATCACACTATCACACCAACATTTTACCATCATCACTACATCACATTATCACACCATCATATCATCTTCATTACACCATCATCATCACTGTCATCACAACATTATCACAATGATTTTAATGAAGATGGTGTGACGAAGTTGTGATGATGATGATGATGCTGGTGGTGAAGTGATGATGATAATGGAGATGATGATGATGATTTGAGTCTCCAAAGTATTGATGAGTGTTTGCCACCTGATGAACTGGGGTTTTGTCTACCTTATCTGCATTTGCCTCTTTACTTGGAACATGGATGCAGATGGTACTCATGCCATGAGCACCCTCAGAGTCTAAGACTCCTCTCTCCTCCATGGCTTCCTCCTGCTAAAGTGGTGCTCATCCATTAAAAGCTTCACTCTGAGGTCAGAGAGACTGCCTCCAAAACCTGTTCAAGCTCGAATGCCATCCTTGCAGCCTCCAACAACTTACTAATGCCTGAGTGCCCTTACGCCATATTCTCATTCCTATACCATGCTCCAGCCAGTGCTGAGAAGAAGGTCTCCCAAACCCTGTTCAGGCTAAATGATGATGTGGTCTTGCAAGTCCTGCTCACACCAGATACCAATGGATAGAGCTCCCAATCCTTGTTCCAGGAGAGGCAGGAGCACTGCAGTAGAAGGTTAGGTATGGGCACTCAGTGAGGAACACTGTTTATGGTGGGGTTCTGTACAAAATCCTTCTCCTTACGGCGAGCACAGAGCTTTATAAATAAATACACAAACACATAAACAAATAAATACATATTATTTAAATATTCATTAGTTTCTCCTGCTACTTTTACTTATATTCAATTACAGCTTAATCATTTCTATATTTCTGTAATTATTTATTATAAATAAACACCAGACCTGTTGTACATTAACCTCCTCTGTACCTTCACATGAAGAAGGTCATATTGTGTGTGTGTGTGTGTGTGTGTGTGTGTGTGTGTGTGTGTGTGTGTGTGTGTGTGTATCAGGTCTGCAGCGTAAAGCCATGGCAGCTTTAGGGCAGGAAATTAGCCATATGCAGAAGAGAGGAAAACTATCATTCCTGAGTAGGAGCTGGAATATGACGTGGAGCCTGAGGACCATCAAAGATGGTGAGAGAGATAAAAAATGTAGAACTGATCAAAACAGGGTGTGTGAGTGTGAAGTGTGTGTGGTCTGTGAGGTGAGAGTATGAGGTGTGTGGGTGTGAAGTGTATAAATGTGTGTGTGTGTGTGTGTGTGTGTGTGTGTGTGTGTGTGTGTGTGTGTGTGTGTGTGTGTGTGTGTGATGACTCCACAGAGATAGAGCAGACAGATGGACGGTGTGATGGTGTGTGTGATGGTGTGGAGAAGAACATGGATTTGTTGTACCAGCAGCAGGGCCAGGAGGCTCTACAGGAAGCTCTGGAGCTCACACACAGCACTGATGGCTGGAGGATGGAACTCTCAGAGGTCTACTTCCTTCATTTTCTTTCTCCTTAATACACACTGGCAGCTGATGATGTCATAACGAGCCTTAAAGAGCAGCCAATCAGCAACCTGATCTTACACTTCTCTATCCTTGCTGGAGCTTATTATTCATTAAACATAAAAGAGGTGTGTGTGTGTGTGTGTGTGTGTGTGTGTGTGTGTGTGTGTGTGTGTACAGGACAGTGGTGAGGTAATCTACAGTAAAGTTGTTCAGGGGAACCGGAAGGTTTTCAGGCTGGAGGTTGAACTCAACGCTACACCTGATGAGTTGTACGAGGTTCTGTTTGTGAAGGTGGAGGAGATGAATGAGTGGAACCCCAACATCGCTCACATCAGGGTCTGATTTACTTTATCTTCATTATACACACACATACATGCACACACACATTACCCAGAACCTGTGTGAGGGTTACACAGACTAGGGGTGGAGTCTAAAACAGGGGCGTGGCTTAAGTGTAACCGACTACAGGAGAAAGTAAACTCGGTATGATATATACTCTAGGGTCAGTTACACCAACATTCTTCTTCCCAGGTACTGAAGCACATCGGAAAGGAAACCATGGTGACACACGAGGTTTCGGCGGGAAAAGCAGGGAATTTCATTGGTCAGCGAGACTTCCTGAGTGTCAGACATTCGCTAAGAATGAGGCAGTGTATTTACCTGGGCGGAGTCGCGACTCACCTGGACGCCTTTCCACCACAGTCAGGGTTCATCAGGTATCCATTTTAGCTAGCTCTGTCCCTGCAGCTAGCTAGCTAGGTTGGCTAATATCTCTCTACCTGTTATTCAGTATTAGACATAATGCTTATACATCAAGCTAAACTAAAAAATTAAAAAGGTTGGTCACATGACCAAGTTTATTATTATGACACAGAGCTGAAGATGGTCCCACGTGTATAATCATCCAGGCCGTACCAGACTGTACAGGAAGGAGTAAGCTCACCTGGCTCCTCAACATGGACGTGAAGGTAAATCACCTTCTACTAACCTTCACTCTACAGCAAAAGTTTGTGGACAGACCATAAGATCGCTATGTGCTTCTGTTTGAACATCTTATTCCACATCTAGTCTTCGTGTGCTGTTATAATGAGCTCCACTCTTCTGGGAAGATGTTCCAATAGATTTAGATTCCAAAAGATTTTGTGGGGATTTATTTAGTTACAAGGTTGTTAGTAATGTCCATTACTGGTGTAGGTGAGAAGGTGAGAAGGTGAGGAGGCCTGGGGTGCAGTCAGCGTTTAAATTCTTCCCGAATGTGTTCAATAGGGTTTAGAGCCCTATAGGAGATCTTCCACTCCAACCCATGGAAAGCAGATCTTTATGGAGCTCGTTTTTGCATTGAATGTCATGCTATGTTTAGCTGGAAAGGTCGGGTGTCCCAATACTTTTGGCACTAGAATTTAAACTGAAGTCAAAAGGTTTAAATAACCGATATTCAGCAGATATCAAAAGTTTACACACCCCTGTTTACACTGTAGCCATTGGTAATAAATCATCAGATCTTTTTTTTCATCTTTAATGTAAAAAACTTAAAAACAGAAATGTTTAAGATATGATAATAATATAATATATAATATAATATAATAATTATTATATTATTATAATTATTATATTATTATTATATAATATAATAATTATTAATATAATATATAATAATAATAGAATAGAAAAAATACACAATAAAAAAATACACAAAAGCACAATAGCCTGGTTGCAGAAGTTTATACACCCTGTGCAGTAACGTACTGTGGGGTAGAGGTTCACCCATAGTGGATTTAAAAATTGATAGTGGATTAAAATAAACACTCCATGGAAAATTAGACTGAACTTTATTAGTTCATTAGTTTATTAGTAGGATTTTGTGTAGACATTTAAAGATGGCCATTTAAAGCAAGACTGTTTGGATTCATGTGAAATGGTAAGAGAAGAGAAGATAAGACCTTTATTCGTAACGCTTTACATTTGTAACATTAACTAAAGTTGAAAAATGCTTTAGAAAATGTCAGTGATTCGCCTCTGGAGGCCGCTCTCATAATAGCACAGGACCAGGGGTTATTATTGAGCTGGAAGGTCTATAGGGACTATAGGCACAGGACCTGCAGGTTTAATATTTAGACATATCCATGATTCTATCTAACCTGACCAGAGTCTCAGCCCCAGCTAAAGAAAAGCAGCTCTACAGGATGATGTTCCCATGCTTCACTTTAGTCCATCTAACGCCTTGGAAGTTCCTGTAGATCTCTGGCTTCAGTGTCCAACCGAAAGCAAGAAGATGTGAAGAAACCTGTAGAGAATCTGCAGATCTTCACTTCAAAAACATTGACTAAAGGAGTATAGTCATTACTTTATACAATCTACTGAATGGGATTGGTGAATTCTAAACAGTCACATGACCCATTTGAAGTGTTTGCACTACGCAGAGAAATGTAGGGATTTATTTCTGTTTTTTACTTAAATGTCTGTTTTCTAATAAAAAATAAGAAAAGATCTAAATAGATGCAGGTGTGTGTAACAGTTGTGTAATATAAAGGTGTGTAACATGAATGTAAAATAACCTTCATCCTCCTACAACACAGTGCTGTGGCCTTCCTCTCTCTCTCTCTCTCTTCCACTCTCTCTCTCTCTCTCTCAGACAGGGAACATAGTGATAGTTGGTGTATAATGTGTGTACCTGTGGGTATTGAACTGATAATAAAGATAATAAACAAAAGTTGGACAGCTGATGGAAAATTAATAGAAAGGTGCAGATGATGAAGAGGTGATAGAAAGATGATAGGCAGATGATGGAGAGGTGATGAAGTGCAGTGCTCTCCACACACACAGTGCTCTCTGGGTTTCTCTCCTCAGGGCTGGCTTCCAAAATCTTTGGTGAATCAGACGCTTCCTCAGGCTCAACTCGACTTCACACGACACCTACGGAGACGACTGTGGACCGGCAGGAAATGAGCTCATACACGATGATGATAGTGATGATGATGATGATGAAGATAAAGATATAGGAATGATGATGATAATGATGAAATTGATGATGATGATAATAATGATATAGGAATGATGATGATGATGATGATGATAGTGATGATGATGATGATATATGAATGATAATGATGATAGTGATGATGATGATAATAATGATATAGGAATGATGATGATATGATGATAGTGATGATGATGATGATGATAATAATGATATAGGAATGATGATAATGATGATGATAGTGATGATGATGATAATAATGATATAGGAATGATGATGATGATGATGATAGTGATGATGATGATGATATATGAATGATGATGATGATAGTGATGATGATGATAATAATGATATAGGAATGATGATAATGATGATGACAGTGATGATGATGATAATAATGATATAGGAATGATAGCCTGTCTGAAGTTGTCTTGTCTTTCTCCAAATATAAAACTCAAGATGCAGGAACTGATCATAGTAAACATTCCTTATGATGTTTACTCACATGAACAGCTTATACATGAGTTCTGCACCCCAGGCCTCTTCACCTCGCCTACATCAGTACCTGACTTTACTTTAATAATAAATCAAACAAACTGATGTTAAAAATAACTGTTCATTAGTTTATTGCTGCTATAAAGTCATCAAGAACTGGAACTAAACCCATAACCTTCAACTATAAAAGGATAAAAACCTACAAGGGTTAAAAGCTGAAAGGTAGAAGATGAAAGGATAAAATATAATGGGACAGAGAAGGAAGGCAAAGAAGAGAAGGTAGAAGAAGGGTGAGCAGAAGAGGTGTGCAAAGAGGAGAAAGTTAAAGAAATGTAGATGAGGAGGGGTAGAAAAGGAGGGATGAAAGGGTGGCAAAAGTGGATGGGATAGAAAAGAAGGAAAAGAAAAAGAGGTGGTAGAAGACAAGGAGGCATACAAGAAGGCAGTAGAAGAGGTGAGGTGAGGGGGTGTAGGAGGAGAGAGCAGAAGAAAAAGAGAAACAGAAGGAGATGAAGAGGGGCAGATGAGGAGGGGCAGATAAAGAGGGTTACCCATCTGTCACTCCTGGCTTTTCTCTCTAATATGGAGATGAAATAGTTGGACAGGAATCTGATTGTGTTTTACAATCCTGCAGTGAACATCACAATGATAAAACATTGCAGTCTTGACCACTAGATTACAGATTAGATGCTTAAATTAGATTAGAACTGCTGGATGTCCGAGTGGTGCTTCAAAAACAATGTTGGCTTCAAAGATAATTGGAGCAATTTTGAGGGCAATGCTGTTAGGCCTGTTAGGGCGGGACGGTATCCATCCCACTCGGGAAGGTGCTGTTCACATTTGACCTATACAGTATAGGTCATAGTCTCAGAACAGCACTAATTGACCAGTGGCGGTCCAGATCCAAGGCCAGGGAGCAGACAGACAGGCTAAACTGACTTTAATATCGATTTTGATAATCATGAAGACTCCTTAAGAGCAGCAGTTGTGTCTATTCTAGATTCAGTAGAATTATTCAGAATGTTATAGGACCCACTCATAGTGGAGACACACTCTCGATTTGTTATTAACGTTTGGATTAAAAATAAAAAAGAATTGTCATAATTCCACAGTCTGAAGTTATTTCAGATCATTAACTCATCTCTTTTAAAATCTGCCTGAATTTGAAAAAAGATCTGACAGAATCTCCTGAGTTCTAGAAAATCTCTTAGTGCTGCTGATCAGCATATTTCTCCTCCCTCATAGAAAATAACAAGCAGAATCCTAGATTTTTATTCTGTATTGCAGCAAAATAAACAGAAAATAAAAGCACTGCACTCACATGCACACCATCAAGTGTATCAAAGGTCACCATCAAAGGTAGTAATGATTTCATCAACTTTTTAATAATAAAGTTGAAAACATCAGGCAAGGAATCGGTTAAAATAAATCCAGACTATTTTATAAATAACCCTGTAGACACCAGTGTCATTATAACAGACCATCAATTATAAAGCTTCAATCCTATTCAAGAGAACGACTTCATTTCATTAATTTACTCATCAAAATCATCAACCTGCATTCTCCATCCCTCTCCTACAAGTTTCCCAAACAGATCATTCCAGAGGGAATTGAACCTGTTTTAAAATAATAAACTCTTCCATCAGCACTGGTTTTGTACCTAAATCCTTCAAACTGCAGTATCAACCCCCTAATTAAGAAACCTGACCTTCACCCTGTACATCAGGCAAGGAATCGGTTAAAATAAATCCAGACTATTTTATAAATAACCTGACCTTCACCCTGTCAGCTGTCCAACTACAGTCCAATATCAAACCTCCCCTTTATCTCCAAGATTCTAGAAAAGGGTGTAGCACAGCAGTTCTGCTCACATCTACTGAGGAAGAACATTTATGAAATGTATCATTTAGGATTTCAGCCTCATCATAGCACAGAGACGGCGCTAGTTAAGGTGGCAAATGGCCTGTTATTGGCCTCTGATCAGGGTTTTGTCTCTTTACTTGTTTTGCTCCACCTTAGTGCAGCTTTTGACACCATTGATCATCATCTCCTGCTTGCTGGACTGGAGAACGTTGTTGGAATAAAGGCAACAGCTCTATCCTGGCTCATTTCTTAGCTTAACGCTCTCACGCCGCAGTATCTGAGTGAACTTCTGTACCAGGATGATCCTCCATGCCTACTTAGATTAAAAGGTGCAGGCTATTTGTTGGTACCTCAAATAATGAAGACTCCAGCAGGGGGCAGATGTTTCTCTTATAAACCCCACAGTTATGGAACAACCTTTCAATCAGTGCTCGGGACTCAGACACAGTCTCAGTGTTCAAGTCGAGGCTGAACACATATTTATTTTAGTGGAGTCTTTAGTCAGTAGGTGTTTGTGAGGTAAATCCTCACCACATTATCTGTGTGAAGCTGCTCTGAGACAATGTTCATTATGAATTTGATGTGAGTGCAGTGATGTGAATGAAGTGCAATGATGTCATGAGAGTTTATTGATGTGATGCAAGCACAGTGATGTAAATAGGGTGCAGTGATGAGTTGTGAGTGGAGTAATGTGATTGCAGTGGTGTGATGTGAGCACAGTGGTGTGATGCAAGTCCAGTAAAGTGTTGTAAATGAAGTGTTCTGTTGTGAGTGCAGTGATGGTAATGAAGTGCAGTGGTGTGATGTGAGTGCAGCGATGTGAACAAGGCACAGTGATGAGTTGTGAGTGCAGTGATGTGAATGGAGTGCAGTGAGGTGAATAAAGTGCAGTGATGTGAATGGGGTGCAGTGATGTGATTGTAGTGGTGTGATGTAAGTGCAGTGAAGTGATGTGAATGGAGTGCAGTGGTATGAGTGAAGTGCAGTCAAGTAAATGGAGCGCAGTGGTGTGATGTGAGTGCAGTGATGTGAATGGGGTGCAGTGATGAGTTGTGAGTGCAGTAAGTTGAATAAAGCACAGTGATGTAAATGGGGTGCAGTGATGTTAATGGTGTGCAGTGATGTGATTGCAGTGGTGTGATGTGAGCACAGTGGTGTGATGCAAGTGCAGTGAAGTGGTGTGCATGGAGTGCAGCGGTATAAGTGAAGTGCAGTGAAGTAAATGGAGTGCAGTGGTGTGATGTGAGTGCCCTGGTGTGGTGTGAGTGTAGTGGTGTGATGTAAATGCAGTGATGTGAATGGGGTGCAGTGATGTGATTGCAGTGGTGTGGTGTGAGTGCAGTGGTGTGATGTTAATGCAGTGATGTGAATGGAGTGCAGTGGTGTGATGTGAGTGAAGTGATGTTTTGGTAAATGCAGTGGAGATTCTAACTGTTCAGTGATATATAGACTGTTCTTACTTAGTTATGGTCATGTGACCTAATAAAGTGTGTATGACATACACAATTAATACACAAATATATACACAAAAGTACACAATTAATGTGTATTAGACATCTAGTTTTTAGTGTGATGAGTGTGTATGTGTAAAAGCTACACCCATGTGTCATACAGAGATCTCACACACGTGCACACACACACACACACACACACACACACACCAATAATGAACTCTCAGTCATCTTTTTCTGAAATGTATATTTACATTGTGTATTTCATCTTCCTACATTTTATTTTTGAACATAATAAATATTAACATTTTAAAGTTCTCATTTATAACACACACACACACACACACACACACACACCTACAGTAAACCATACACAATCTTCTAGCTGATCCAGGATGGCGTTGTCATGCTAACAGCTCACTACTTTTTCCTAATGCGTCAGACATTTACATTATATACAATATTCAATCTTTTGAGAGATGTTTGAATTACAGGAATATAAAATCATACACTGAGATGAATTTCACAGGTGGGATGGAAACTCCAGTCCTAACAGGATCATTTAAACAGTAAGAGTGATAAATAGTGCTTCAAGTGTGCCATCAGCTGGTGTTAGGTGTGTGTAACTGTGTGTTAACGATGTGTTGGTGTGTGAGCAGTCAGGTTCAAAAGTCTGAAACTATTAATTATATTTTATACACCAAAATGAACACAGGCTTTTCAGTTTTCCCAGTTTACAATTTTTCCAGTTCCCCAGTTTCCTCAATTTTTTCATATATTTATTTGCACGTGGGTTCACCCCTGATGTCCGGGTCTCACACCACCTGCTGAGTTCGAGTCCCACCCTGAGCCTAATTACCAGAGCATGTGCTCATTATACAACACAAAATATTATACGCACACACACACAGACACAGTGGAGCAACACAGCTGGTGCACTTCAACATGTTATCCATAGTAGTTAAAAACAACAGCACCTTTTAATGTGGACTTCCATGTGGCAGGGGATTATGGGTAATGTTGGTTATGTGGTTAGAGCTCTGAGGTAACCCATAACTGGCACAGACTGTTGACAAACAAACAACATCTGAGAGGTTTTTCATCGGCACCATGCAGTCAGCACCATTCAGAAAACAGGAGTGTGTGTCACTTCCTGATCATGTGACCACTGTGACGTTCCTGTTGGGGGAGTCCGTCTCAATGTCCGTTCCTCTTGGAGATAAAGTGCTGCTCTGAGGTTCTGCTTTCTCCGTCTTCTGGTCCTGAGAAGATTGATCAGTGGCACTGACGATAGTGCTAGTGCTAAGACTAGCAGTCAGCTCTGGAGGTAGAGGTGAAGCAGAAAGTGGAGGAGTCTGGGAGGACACCTGATCGGGGTTAGGGCTGGGAGGAGCTGTAATTAGACTTGGCCCAGTGAGAGAAGACGATGTAGTCAGCAGAATAGAAGAATCAGCAGAAGGAGGAAGTGAGGAAGAGTGGAGACGAGGTGTTGCTGTGGGAATTCCCATTTTCCTAAAACATGACTCACAGCAAAGCCTATTATATCCAGGAATAGAACAGTACCGAGACGAGACCTCCATCTGACAGAAGATCGATTTATCTTCAAGACAAGGTTCATCTGAGAGAGAGAGAGAAAAAGTGTGTGTGTGTTGGTGGGGGAGTGGGGGAGAGAGAGAGACAGAGAGAGAGACAGAGAGTGGGGGGGAGAGAAAGTGGCGGAGAAAGAGAGAGAGAGAGTGGGGGAGAGAGAGACTCACTATCTTGCTGTGCAGTGTCGCTGCCGCTGGTGAGCCCCGGAGACTCCAGGCTTCCTGTGCCCGCCTCAGCGCTGCTCTCCTCGGCCTGAGCTCCGGCCATCTCCCGTGCGTCTTCCAGGTCCAGCAGGTGGCTCACGGAGAAGTTCTTCTTGGCGTGGAAATGGTCCAGGTTGGCCGCGGTGATCGCTCTGTCCATCACATGCGCTGCATAGCCAGAAGTCATGACTTCTCAAACGGCGGCGGCTTTCCGGGAGCGCGCCGCAACAAGCGTGAACTGCGCTCTTCTTCTTTTTCTTGGGGGAGAGGGGGGAGTGTGGGGGGGGGATTAATAGGATGTACAGTAAAATACACAATTATGATCCTTTATATAATTGATATTACAGTGCTGCTGAATTCTGATTGGTTAAAATCTGTTGATATAAAAGTCTATAAAGGCTGAACACAATGCATCTGAAATCACAGGATTACGTTCCTGAAGATTAAATTCCTAAATGATAGTTTCTGAGGATTAGGGTCCTGAACTATAGTTTCTAAGGATCAGGTTCCTGAACTATAGTTTGTGAGGATCAGGTTCCTGAACTATAGTTTCTGAGGACCAGGTTCCTGAACTATAGTTTCTGAGGACCAGGTTCCTGAACTATAGTTTCTGAGTATTAGGTTCCTGAACTATAGTTTCTGAGGATTAGGTTCCTGAACTCAGGTTCCTGAACTATAGTTTCTGAGGATCAGGTTCCTGAACTATAGTTTCTGAGGATTAGGTTCCTGAACTATAGTTTCTGAGGATCAGGTTCCTGAACTATAGTTTTTGAGGATTAGGTTCCTGAACTATAGTTTCTGAGGACGAGGTTCCTGGTGTAAACTCAGTAATATAATGATGAATAATGATGTAATGATGCTGGTTCTCAGGTTCTGTGAGTTTCTGTTTAAATGTAGTGGAACACCACAGTCTGCTTTAAAGCCAGATGAACAGAAGATCCACTGGAGATACGTGTCCCAGACTTTGATCTGTAAACACATTCTGTAATTCTTGTGTCTGATAAAATCATCTCTGAAGCCTGGAGCTGGAGATAAGATCCTTTCTCAGTGATAGTGTAATGCAGGTCACTCACTCGAGATCTTATCGAGGTGTCCATCAGCCTTGTGGTTATCTGCTGAGTCAGCAGGGGTGGAGAGAGATGGATCGCCTGGAAAACAAGTCAAGAAGGTGTTTCGCTGAGATGAATGAAATGTTTTCTGCTGGACCATGATGCAACTCTGAGCAATAACACAATGACAGCAGTTTCTCATGTGCAGATACTCGACCGTGTGGGACGAGGTTCTTATTCAGCATCACACGTTTCTATTAATAAGTTATTCTGAAACTTTATTGTTGCTGTAGCAACAGGTTGTTCTCAGGAGTCTCCACGTAAACAAATTAGCACAAGGACGAGACAGTTTACAGAGATGAGATGAGGTAACAGGAACCAATGCCCAGACCTGATCCCTCACACTGGTGAAACCTCATCAGCATCTTTATTTCCTGCTCAGGCTCAAGAAGTTTCACCAAATCCTGACTAACTTCTATTTTGATTTGACAGCTACTCCATCTGTGACAGCAGGGCCCTCCAGAGAGTCCTGAGGGCATCTGAACTCATTATTAACAACAATCTCACAGCCTACAGGATTTCTTCCACACACAATGTCTGAGGACGACTCACAAAATCACCACACACTGCGATCACGAGACACACACTGTGACTGTTTACAGGTCGGCCATCAGAATCCAGAGCCAGCAGCCTGAGGAACAGGTTCTACCTGAGGGCCATCAGGATTCTGAAGAAATTTAAATCAGTCATTACTTCTTCCTCTTGTTCCACGCTCTCATTTACTTTCTCCCACACACCAACACCTCACTGACCCTCAGTGACCTCGTGGACCTTCTCTTCACATGTATCATATTCATTACGAACTACACACTGTGAAAACTCTGAATCTGGTCGACTCACAATCTTATTTCCAGCCATAAAAATTGTATTGATGGTATTTTAGAAATAAAATATGATATAAAAGCAGATTGTGAATCTGCAGTATGACGTCACCACAGTCTTTAGAAACATTATCCAGTGCACTTCTTATCCTGTGGAATTTTGTTCTTGATATAAAATATTTATGGCTTTTTATTACAGTGAATTTTTCTGTAGTTTAATTTCAGTTTCTCATGTTGAAGATCTTTCGGTTTTTAGTGACGACAAAATACATTCAATAAGTAATGATTTCACTTTGTATTTACATCAAAACTACTGTGTGCTACAAGACTTTGTACTTTGTGTTCATTTAAATAAATAATTATTGAAAATACGCATGTGTCCTGATTTAATCCCTAATCTTGTTTTTAGTTTAAATGTTTGGTCTCGTTTTAAGACTGAATATAAATAATGATCCTTAAATGAAGAGAAATTCTTTTGTTCTCTGGTTTTAATTTCTTTTTACACACATTTTAGTTTTAAGTTAATTAGACTAAAATCCGCTGCTTGGAAAAAGTGTTTTATTCCTTATTTTAAGATATTTTATTCTTTTTCTAAAGACCAGTTTTCTTATTTTAAGAAATGTTACTAAGTGTAATTATCTCACTGCACTGGCAGATCATTTCCATTGTTTCTAGTCTGTATGTCGGGGATCCACCTGCCACGTCTCCTCGGTGGCTGTCATGCTGCCGCTATCTCTGCCGCTCCCGGCTTTAACTACAGACGCCTGTCCCTCGTTTAGGTTTCCGATCTCACTCGTGTCAGACCTACTAGTTAGATATGGTGATTGACCGGGTTCCTGACTGCCAGCATTCCCCACTGATCCTGTTCCTTCTTCCTGTTCTAAACCCACATTACTGTTTCTAAACTCTCTGACTCTCTGACACATTTTTTGCAGTTCTAATACATCGAATTGGACTGTAAATCAAATAAATTGCCACTTCGCTGCTTCATCTGTATTTTATACTCTCTTGTGGGTACAGATTTCTGGTTTATTATTTACCTTCTGCACTTTATTTACATATCATTTTATACTGGAATAAATGTTTGAAAAGAAGCACATACTAATCTTATAGTCAAGTGTCCACAAACTTTTGGCCAGGCAGTGTTTTTATTCCTAACATTTCCTGTATTAATGATAAGTCTATTAGCATCATTAGGAAACTTGCCCACTTTATGCTACTACTTTCCATTAACTACAAATTGTTTGTTCATTTCACTAAACTGAATGAGATCTGGACCAGCAGCTGAGGTCCATGTCCACGCCCTTCAGTGAGGTTGAATAAGAGACCAGTCTGACCAGATGATCCACACCTTATCTTTACCCAAACTCCACATCACTTGCCCATATTAACTACACACCACACCTGGTCCTTCTAATGAGACACCTGTAGATCCTGAGACTGAGGCTGATGGTCGGGTGGAACACACACACCTGCCGCTGGAGTCTGAATGCCACCACGTCCACACATGAGCTTCTGACTCAGGTGAAAGGTGTTTCTATGGTAACAGACAGTTCACAGGGAATTGTGTAGTGTAACTAATTCACATCCATGTAGTTACTGATGTGAAGTTTTCTGTAAAGAGACAGTGAGTGTATAGAAGACAAGTAAAAGCAGTTTCCAGTCTCAGAGATCTTCACACAGAGATAAATCTGGAACTTCAGGAGAAAAACTTATTCTAATCTAGTCTACACACACACACACACACACACACACACACACACACACACACACACACACCTGGACATGGTGAGAGTCTGCAGATGGACACACTCTCAGGTTGCTCTCCTTCACACTGAGCTGAAGTGTTTTCTGAAGATCTGCACACAACCTGACGCTGCCTGATTCCCTCAGCACACGTCGCTGAACACTGCAGGAAAAATTATATATTAACACACACACACATACACACACACACACACACACACACACACACACACACACACACACACACACACACACACACACACACATTATATACATATATACACACACATACACACACCTGTGACCAGGCTCCGGTCCTCCACTGGGCAGGGCAGAGTGTGGTGGTGTTACACACTCTGTGTGTGGGTGGTTTGTCTGAGGTGCAGTATTTGGTGTGGAGGACTCTGTGTGTGCCGTTGTGTTGAGGATGAACACACTGAACCACACGGGACTGAATACCCATCTTACCACATGACTTACTGCACACACCCCAGTCCTCTGTTATCCACCTACACACACACACACACACACACACACACACATATATACATATATATATATATATACACACACACACACACACACACACACTGAACATTTTTCATGAGCTCTGTCTCCACAGCAGGTTTATTTCTCTTATATCTTGTTGATAAATGTGTAAATGTGTGTTAGTGATCACTTCTTTACAGAGAGAATCTCCAAAGGCGTTTCAGAGAATTTTCAGTACATCCAACAGACCACGTGAAACCACACCAGCCCAGGACCTCCACATCCAGCATCTTCACCTCCAAGACTGTCTGAGACCAGACACCCAGACACCTGCTGCAGCAATCGCTTTACACAACCAAAGTGTTCCTGCTCAAACTGTCAGAACGTGTCTCAGAGAAGCTCATCTGCAGCTCATCTCCAGCTCCTCGTCCACATCGGCGTATACGACAGCGTGTTCCAGTTCCTGCTGATATCCAGCAACTTCACACAGCCAGTGAAGAGGCGTGGACCAACATTCCACAGGCCACAATCAACAACCTGATCAACTGGTGGAGATGTGTGCACTGTGTGAGGTAAATGGTCTCACACCAGATACTGACTGGTTTCCAGACCCTCATTACAGTAAAACTGTAGAGTTTAGAGTGGGATTTTATTGTGTGGAGTCTAAAACACACGTGTGCAGTGATCATGCTGTTAATCAGCGTCCTGATCTGCATCACCTGTGAGGTGCTGAATCTCTGGGTGAAGGAGAAGTGATCACTTACACACATTTACACATTTATCAACAAGTAAACCTGCTGTGGAGACAGAAGAAGTCTCAGATCTTTCAGTTCAGCTCATAAAAAATGTGGACAAAAACAAAAGTGTTGCGTTTATAATTTAGTTTTGTGTGTATATTTATATATATTTCACATTTATAGGGTCGTCTTAATGACCTGACAGAGATACAGAGAGACACAGACATTCACAGACAGAGACAAAGACATTACAGCAAAAAGACAGGCAGTTAGTCAGTAAAACAGACATGCAGGCAGACAGACGTAGATAAAGAGACACACAGGAAGGCAGACAGACTCAAACATGCAGACAGACAGATATGCAGACAGACAGAAGGTCAGACTGACAGACAGAGAGACAGACGTACGTGGGTGGACTGCAGTCGTAGATGTTGCAGCGTTTGCGGATGGGTTTGGGTCTCTTACTGACGTCACAAAGAGTTCTCTGCACCAAATGTCCATCACTCTTCCTTCTACAGCCATACTTAGTGTACTGTACACCTACACACACACACACACACACACACACACACACACACACATACATTACCTTCCCTACAGAAGCAGTAGATGCTGGATCCTACAGTCCTGCTGTGTTTTCTGCCACACATCTACAGCAGCTGCTCTCAGGAACCTGAGGTTGTGATGGAGCTCCACACTGCAAACTTTAACCATGCAACACCTCCTCCTACATGCACACGTGTGTCTGACTTGGCTTTAAACGAATCTCCACAGAGGTTCTTGGAAACATTGTGGAAAACTCGTGAGGGACTCGCATGAAGAAGACCTTCACACGTCTTACACAGGTTTCAAGTCATGTTTCCACACTGAATTTTTGTTCTCTACTTTTCTGACTAAGATGAAGCTTAACACACACACACACACACACACACACACACACACACACACACACCTCCTCCGCAGGGCTTGGTGCATGGTGTCCAGTCCTTCAGTGCCCAGTCGTAGCTGTCCAGCTCAGATAACAGCACGTTGTTGTTGGTGATCACAGGAACCAGATCCTCATGGATGATGTATTTATAACTCAAACTGATCTTCCTGTCTTCTTCTTTAGGAACCACCTACACACACACACACACACACACAGAGTTACTCAGATGTCTATCTGCACCAGGAGATGGAAGGACTTTAACCTCTGACTCCTGAAAGCCAGAAAGACCTTCATTTTCAAAACACTCTTCTCAGACATCACATCTGCCCTGTTACATCATCCGACTGTAGGATGTGCTGCTGAGATAGAAATGTAACATCTCCCTCTGAGAGAAGATCAAACTAAATCACAAATTTCCAAAGTACTTCATCATCACTTTTATAAAGAAATTAGAAGTTTCTTATTCAGATTTACCCAGGATTCTCCATGGAGAAAAAACAACACTAAGGTATCTGATCCTGAATCCTGCTCAGTTGAACACGCTGGAACTTCTGATCTTCAAAACCAGATCCTGTTTATATCACACTGTTCAAACATTTGATTCAGTTCAGTTCATGTTTATTTGTTTTGAGTTTTTAATAATGAACATGGTCTCAGAGCAGCTTCACACAGATGATGTGGAGATAAACATGAAGATGTTGTTTATAAGTGTAAGTTTGTCTCTGATGAACAAGTCGGTGGAGACTGTGGTGAAGGAAAAACTCCCTGAGATGCAGAAGGAAGAAACCTTGAGAGGAACCAGACTCAAGAGGGAACCTCATCCTCATCTGGGTTCCACCGAATGTCCATTTATTACAGATAAACGATGTTGAGGTGCAGTGATGGAGATCAGAGCAGACTGTAGTCCTGAGTCACTGTAGCAGACTGTAGATATTAACTACAGTCCAAATCCTCAAAGCTCCTGAGCAGCCATCATCAGATCAACCTTCATTTACACACAACTATAGCAATAAACACCTTCAATTCCAATATAATAGCAACCACAGCCAATCAGAACTCACAACAGGACCTTACAGTGGAGACATAATGAGTTGATTTGTAAATTTAAATATTTTTTAAAAATATTTAAAATCCAGATTTTTTTTATACATAAATTCATTTGTATTTGATGAAGTGAAATAAGTGTGTGATTCTGAATTCTGACTCACACACACACACACACACACACACACACACACACACAAATGATTCCTGTAGTGTTAAAAATATCACTTAATATCAGAAGACACCAGTCACAGAATCAACCTCTTCCATTTAAACCTCTTCACCACCATGGGCCAGACCAAAGAGCTGTGAGGGGGACGTCAGAAACGAGATTGTAGACCTGCACCAGGTTGGAATGAGCTACAAGACCATCAGCAAGAAGCTTATTAAGAAAGAGACCACTGTTGGAGCGATAATTCGAAAATTAAAGAAATACAACATCAGTCACTCTCCCTCGCTCTGGAGCTCCATGCAACATCTCACCTCATGGGGTGAACATGATTCTGAGAAAGGTAAAGATCAGCCCAGAATTACACGGTAGGAGCTTGTTAGTGATCTCAAAGGACACATCGAGGTCCTTCTGCTCAAGAATGCACATGAACAGACTCATCTGAAGTTTGCAGATGAACACCTGATTGATTTAAAGAATGAGATGTGGTCAGATGAGACATCAACTCGACTCGCCGTGTTCAGAGGCAGAGAACTGCAGAATATGTCAAACACGGAGGAGGAAACATTCTGCTTTGGGGCTGTTTCTCTGCTGACTTTACCGCATGAACTGTAGAATGCTGGAGAACCTCCGCCCATTCCAGCCTTGTGCAGGTCTACAATCTCGTCCCTGATGTCCTCTCACAGCTCTTAGGTCTTTCCCGTGGTGGTGGAGAAGTTAGAATGGAAGAGGATGATTCTGTGACCAGTGTCTTTTGTACACATAACCCGAGTTGATATTAGGAGAAGTTTCTTAAAGGTACAGGACTAATTTGGGTGTGTGAGAGTCAGAAATCTTGCTGATTTGGAAGGAGATCAAATACAAATTAATTTATAACCATTTTTATGTTTTTTTTTATGGATTTTTTTTAAATATTCTGTCTTTGTTCAAATAAACCACCATAATTGTATCAGACGTCTCTGGATGCAGGAGCATGGACCCTTCCCTTCACTTAAACTAGGAGAACCAAAACCTGCTCCAGCATGACAAAGCACCTGTGCACAAAACAGCTCCATGAAGATTTCCTTTCCATGGGTTGGAGTGGAAGATCTCCTGCTATAGAGCTCCAACACTATTGAAGACCTTTGGGATGGATGTGAACGCTGACTGCACCCCAGGAACCTCCTCACCTTCTCACCTACATCACTACCTGACTTTACTAACACACATGCCATCTGTAAGTGTGTGAATGTATGTGTGTGTGTGTGTGTGTGTGTGTTAGTGCATGCGTTAGTGTGTTTGTTAGTGTGTGTGTGTGTGTGTGTGTATGTGTGTGTTAGAGTGTGTGTATATGTGTGTTAAAGCATGTGTGTCAGTGTGTGTATATGTGTCGTTTTAGTGTGTTAGAGTGTATGTGTGTGTTACTGTGTGTATATGTGTGTGTGTTAGTGCTAGTGTGTGTATGTGTGTTAGTGTGTGTGTGTGTTACTGTGTGTATGTGTGTGTGTGTTAATGCTAGTGTATGTGTTATTGTTTGTGTATGTGTAAGTTTTAGTGTGTGTGTATTAGATAGTGTGTGCTAGTGTGTGTGCATTTGTGTGTGTGTGTGTGTGCATGTGTGTGTGTGTGTGTTAGTGTATGTTTGTGTGTGTGAGTTAAGGCATGTGTGAGTATTTGTGTGTGTTAGTGTGTGTGTGTGTATGTGTGTGTATGTGTGAGTGTTAGTGTCTGTGTGTATTAGATAGTGTGTGCTAGTGTGAGTGCATTTGTGTGTGCGTGTTAGTGTGTGTATGTGTGTCTGTTAGTGGGTATGTGTGTGTCTGTGTATGTTTGTGTGCTAGTGTGTGTGTGAGGTAGTGCATGTGTGAGTGTTAGTGTGTGTATGTGTGTGTTAGTGGGTATGTGTGTGTCTGTGTATGTTTGTGTGCGAGTGTGTGTGTGAGTAAGTGCATGTGTGAGTATTTGTGTGTGTGTTAGTGTGTGTGTGTGTGTATGTGTGTGTGTGTATGTATGTGTGAGTGTTAGTGTCTGTGTGTATTAGATAGTGTGTGCTAGTGTGAGTGTGCATTTGTGTGTGTGCGTGTTAGTGTGTGTATGTGTGTCTGTTAGTGGGTATGTGTGTGTCTGTGTATGTTTGTGTGCTAGTGTGTGTGTGAGTGTGTGTTAGTGTGCGTATGTGTGTGTTAGTGCATTTGTTAGTGTGTGAGTGTTAGTGTGTGTGTATGTGTGTGTGTTAGTGTGTGTGTATGTGTGTGTGTATGTTAGTGTGTGTGTATGTGTGTGTGTTAGTGTGAGTGTTAGTGAGTGAGTGAGTGTGTGTGTGTGTGTGTGTGTGTGTGTGTGTGTGTGTGTTATCCCACCAGTACTATGATGGCTTCATTCAGAGGGCCAGTGGTTTTGAGGGTCTCCTTCTCCTCGTGGATTGTGTACTCCCACTCCACACCACTCTCTATAAACGTCCTGCTCTTCACCTCGTCTCCTTTAGCGTTCAGGATGAAACTCTCAGTCACCTGACTTTTAACCGCTGAGGAATGCAGAACATAACCAGTGTGTGTTATTTGGTTGTGAGTATTAGTGTGTAAGGCTGGTGTTCCTGGTGTTCCAGCAGATATAAACCCCAGACTCTTTACATTCTGCTGAAGTGAGAAACGTCCTCGGTCCAGGTCTCACACTGAGCTTTAATCCTATAATTTATACACACTTCAGCCTAGTGCTGCAGGACATCTCCTTACTGCACAGGAGGAGAAGGAGGGGAGGAAGAAGAGAAAGATTAGAGAAGGAAGAGGAAGAATGGGAGGTAAATGAGGAGGAAGAAGAAAAGCAAGAGACGGGGAGGAGAAGAAATGAGAAGGAAAAGGAAAATGAGGAAAAAGAAAAGAGGTAGGAACATGGGGGAGAAAAGAAGAAGAAAAGGAGGAAGAAGTGGAGGAGGAGGGGGAGGAGGAAGAAGAAGAGAAGGTGGAAGAAAAGAGGAGGAAGACAGGATGAGAAAGAAGAATCAGAGGAGAAAGGGAGAAGAAGAAAAAAGATAAAGAAGAGGAGGAAGAGAGGAAGAAGAGAGGAGAAAGAAGAAGAAGAAGAGGATGAGGAAGTGGAGGAGGGTAAAATAAAGAAGAAGTAAGAGAAGAAGGATTAGGAAGGGAGCAGGAGGAGGAGAAGGAATAAAAGGAGATAGGGTGAGAAATGGAGGATTAGGCAAGAAGGAGGAGGAAGAAGAAGAGGAGTAGAAAAGGTAGAAGTTGAGGAGGAAATAAAAGAGAATGAGAAGAATTAAACAGAGGGAGAAGATGAGAAAAAAGGGGAGGAATATGATGAGGAGGAGAAGGAAAATGAACAGAAAGAAGAGGGGCAGGAAAAGAAGGAACAAGAAGAGGATAAGTTTCAGTGTACAATCATCCAACACATGTTTTACTGAAGCCTCCTGATCTCACCCATGAGGTGTGGAGACGGTGTGGTCTCCTCAATCACGATGTGCCTCGCTCCTGCTGGGATATCAAACACCTTCAACAATCCTGGGAGAGAGAGAGAGAGAGAGATAGAGAGAGAGAGAGAGAGAGAAAGAGAGAGAGAGAGTTACAGCTAATATCCCTGATCTTCAGAGCACTATACTTCATCTTCATCATCACCATCTCCATTATCATCTTCATCTTCATCTCCATTATAATTATAACCATCTTCATTATCATCATCACCATATTTATTATCATCACAATCTTTAATCTTCATCATCATCATCATCATTACCTTTGATTTTGGGGGTTTTGGTGAGACTCAGTTTGACAGTGCGGCAGTGAGAGTTGTCTCCTTCACACACACCACATTTATCCTCCTGTTTATATGATCCAACTTCTCTATCACACCCTACATGCTGAGAGAGAGAGAGAGAGAGAGAGAGAGAGAGAGAGAGAGAGAGAGAGAGAGAGAGAGAGAGAGAGCCCTACATGCTGAGAGAGAGAGAGAGAGAGAGAGAGAGAGAGAGAGAGAGAGAGAGTGAGTGAGAGAGAGAGAGAGAGGGTCTGTTAGAGGTGAAAATCTTTGAGGAAGATGTTCATCAATACAATAAAAGATACAAGCAGAAACAGAGAAATAAGCTGACTATGAGACAGGGTGGAGACAGAGTAGAGAAGACAGAGAGATAGATGAAGAGAGATAGAAAGACAGATGGGAAATGGAGTGCAAGACGGAGAGAAAGAGACAGACAGAGAGACAGATAAAAACACAATGAATCCCAGATACAAACAGGAAGACAGAGAGACAAACAGAGAAAGAGACAGACAGACAAACAGAGAGAGCCAAACAGACATAGAGAGATACAGACACAAACAGAAAGATAGACAGACAGACAGAGAGACAGACAGACAGGTCTATTCTCACCAGACAGTCTCCTCTGGCACACACACTGAATGGATCAGTGTAACTGCATCTTGTCCCATCATGCATCACCTGATTCATAAACACCACCTCCCCTGTCTCTTTAGAGAGACAACTGAGCTCACACTTACGGTCCTCTAAACATATACACACACACACACACACACACACACACACACACACACACACACACACACAAACACACACACACAGTACAAGTAAGTAGAGGTATGTATGTGTGTGTACAGGTGTGTATGTGTAATAATGTGTGCAGATGAATGTATACAGGTGTGTTAAGGTGTGTAGTGGTGTGTATGAGTGTGTAAAGGTGTGTATGAGTGTGTAGAGGTGTGTATGAGTGTGTACAGGAGTGTATGAGTGTGTAGAGGTGTGTAGAGGTGTGTATAAGTGTGTAGAGGTGTGTATGAGTGTGTAGAGGTGTGTAGAGGAGCTTATGAGTGTGTACAGGTGTGTATGAGTGTGTAGAGGTGTGTAGAGGTGTGTATAAGTGTGTAGAGGTGTGTATGAGTGTGTAGAGGTGTGTAGAGGTGTTTATAAGTGTGTACAGGTGTGTATAGGTGTGTATGAGTGTGTAGAGGTGTGTATACAGGGGTGTAGCAGTGTGTGTGTGTACAAGTGTGTGTAGGTGTGTATGGGGGTGTGGTAGTTGGTGTGCAGGAGTGTAAAGGTGTGTGGCAGTGTGTACACGTCTGTATAAATGTGTAGCAGTGTGTGAACAAGTGTGTGGCAGCGTTTGTACAGGTGTGTAGCAGTGGGTGTACAGGTGTATGGTAGCATTTGTAACAGGTATCTAAGGGTGTGTAAGTAGTGTAAAGGTGTGTGGCAATTTTTAAAGGTGTGTACGGGTGTGCACAGGTGTGTAAAGGTGTGGATAGGAGTGTAAAGGTGTGTAGAGGTGTGTGTAGAGGTGTGTGTACGGGTGTG
>MU551682.1:314851-320301 GCA_024362625.1 Silurus asotus | reverse complement strand
TAAGTGTGTAGAGGTGTGTATGAGTGTGTAGAGGTGTGTAGAGGTGTGTATGAGTGTGTAGAGGTGTGTAGAGGTGTATATGAGTGTGTAGAGGTGTGTAGAGGTGTGTATGAGTGTGTAGAGGTGTATATGAGTGTGTAGAGGTGTGTAGAGGTGTATATGAGTGTGTAGAGGTGTGTAGAGGTGTGTATAAGTGTGTAGAGGTGTATATGAGTGTGTAGAGGTGTGTAGAGGTGTGTATAAGTGTGTAGAGGTGTGTATGAGTGTGTAGAGGTGTGTATGAGTCAGTAAAGGTGTGTTAGTTACCTTGCGGATGTTCATAAGGCAGCCAGGTGTGTTTGATGTTGTTGTGGTATTTGTTGCTGCGTTGTACACACTGCTGCGCTCTGAAGTCCTCATAAGGACCGGGACAGTCCTCAGTGTTACACAACTGATAATCAAACTCAGAACCTGGACATTCACGTCCCCCATACGCTGGACTACACACAGACACCGACAGACACAACAGGTATGTATGTGTGTTAGACTTGCATGTGTTTGTTAGGTGTGTGTGTGTGTGTGTGTGTGTGCGCACTCACGGTGGGTTGTTACACTGCCGGCTGCGAGAGCGAACCCCTCCCCCACATGTTCTGGAGCAGGACCCAAACCTTCCCCATGGACTCCATCCTCCATCATGACCATACAGCTGGTCAGATGATCTCCAGATGCAGTGACCTTTAAAACACCACTACACACACACACACACACACACGCACACAGTTCAGATGAGATGAGCTTTACCTGTGTTCATATTCCCAGAGCTCTTGCTCATGGCTAGAGATGACCAGCAGGGGGAGACAGAGACCTACAAAATGTAGAGAACCTGCCAGAGCCACTGGTAAAGTGTGGTATGGTAAGGTGAGGTGTGGGAAGGTGTGATGTGATGAAGTGAGGTGTGGTGAGGTGAGATATGATGGTGTGGTAAGGTTATGTAAAGTTATGAGGGTTATGAACTCTGACCTTGCCAGGTGCGCACTCTGTCCCATCCACTGGAGGTCCTTTCTTTGTCTTACAAAAATACTGATTATCAGGATGACTACACCACAACTGCTTACACGGATCATACGTCCTGAACTACAGGGGTGAAGAGAGCAGACAGAGAAAAGATTAAAGAGAGAGAGAGAGAGAGAGAGAGAGAGAGAGAGAGAGAGAGAGAGAGACAGAGACAGAGACAGAGACACCAAAAACTGAGACAGCCAGACAAGCAGAGATAGACAGAAATGGATAGACAGGGATTGTAGCAAGAGGTGTAGACAGGTGGACAGACAGATAGACAGTCAAACAGATAAACTGATGTATGGATAGACGAACAAATAGGTGGACAGACAAACAGATGGATGAATGAACAGACAGACAGGTGAAAAGACAGATGGACAAACAGAAAGAGACCCAGAGACAGAGATAGTCTCAGCAGAAAACAGCCATTTTTAAATAGAAATGTACAGGTGTGTGTACAGAAATGTACAGGTGTGTGTACAGGTGTGTGTAGAGGTGTGTATACAGAAATGTAATGTGCAGAGGAAAATACAGATGTGTATACAGAAATGTACAGGTGTGTGTACAGAAATGTACAGGTGTGTGTACAGAAATGTACAGGTGTGTGTACAGGTGTGTGTACAGAAATGTACAGGTGTGTGTACAGAAATGTACAGGTGTGTGTACAGGTGTGTGTACAGGTGTGTGTACAGAAATGTACAGGTGTGTGTACAGGTGTGTGTAGAGAAATGAACAGGTGTGTGTACAGGTGTGTGCACAGAAATGTACAGGTGTGTGTACAGGTGTGTGTAGAGAAATGTACAGGTGTGTGTACAGGTGTGTGTAGAGAAATGTACAGGTGTGTGTACAGGTGTGTGTACAGAAATGTACAGGTGTGTGTAGAGGTGTGTATACAGAAATGTACAGGTGTGTGTAGAGAAATGTACAGGTGTGTGTAGAGAAATGTACAGGTGTGTGTACAGGTGTGTGTAGAGAAATGTACAGGTGTGTGTACAGGTGTGTGTAGAGGTGTGTATACAGAAATGTACAGGTGTGTATACAGGTGTGTGTAGAGAAATGTACAGGTGTGTGTAGAGAAATGTACAGGTGTGTGTACAGGTGTGTGTAGAGAAATGTACAGGTATGTGTACAGGTGTGTGTACAGAAATGTACAGGTGTGTGTACAGGTGTGTGTGTAGAGAAATGTACAGGTGTGTGTACAGGTGTGTGTAGAGAAATGTACAGGTGTGTGTGCAGGTGTGTGTACAGAAATGTACAGGTGTGTGTACAGGTGTGTGTACAGAAATGTACAGGTGTGTGTACAGGTGTGTGTACAGAAATGTACAGGTGTGTGTACAGAAATGTACAGGTGTATGTACAGAGGTGTGTGTATAGGTGTGTGTACAGGTGTGTGTACAGGTGTGTGTACAGGTGTGTGTATAGTGCGGAGACGTACAGCTGTACACATGGTGTAACCAACACCGAAGTCAAAGCGACACTGTTCATCCATCGAGTAGTTGATACCCGGCAGCTCTGGGAGTTTGGGCCACTTGTGTTCAAACGGGTCGTCTAACAAACAATCATACGAACTGCAGAGAACACACACACACACACGCACGCACGCAGGCACGCACACACACACACACACACACACACACACCCCGCACACATTTTATCATCAGTTCCATCCTGAAATTTAAACACATCATTCACTCTTACATTTCTGTAAAGCTGCTTTAAGACAGTGTCTGTTGTGAAAAGTGCAATAGAAATAAACGTCACTTGACTCAAAATGAGATTTTAATAACAGATCGGATCTGCAGAGAGATCAGACTATATAATGATTACAGATGGATGGATCTGTGGTCAGGAAGTGAGATCAGACGTGTAGAAAGAATCAAACTCACTCACAGGAAGAAACAGAAGACCAGAAGTTTACCGAACTATCAAACTGACCGAATACGCAGAGAGATCAGACTGATGGACCACAGAAGACATCAGACTGACAGACAGGAAGTGAGATCAGATTTCGGGGCAGAAAGTGAGATCACACTTCCAGGAAGAAGACATTTACCAGAAAGTACAATCTGAAAATAAGTGAGATCAGACTCTTGAACAGGAAGTGAGATCAGATCTTACTGTAAGTAGCGGTTGAGTTCCTGTTTGCTGCAGCGGGACCAGTGGTATCTGTGAAACGCCGCCTGAACCAGAGGAGCCATAATGCTTCCCATACTGGTCTCATCTCCACACCGGTTCCCCTGACCATCATGTTCCATACCCAACCTAACACACACACACACACACACGCACACGCACACGCACACGCGCACACACACACACACACACACACACACACACACACACACACACACACACACACGCACACGTGCACACACACACACACACACACGCCCATTAGCTTTCTATAACAATATTCCAGTAATTCCAGGTTTCCATTAATGAAACATGATCAATGTTTTTTTTATTCTTATCCATTTATAGTTACTTTGATGTTGTAGAACTTCAGCCAATCAAGTTCCTGCTCTTATTTATGTTACAGGATCTATAAACACACGTTTCTTCCCCGAAAACCAGCAGCTCGTTACGTCATGTCACCATAGCAACCGCAAAGATTCATGAACGCCTCTGCCTCTGTCTGCAGAACTTCACGTTACATCGCTACCTCTGACCGTCCCACAGCCCTGACACTGGAGACTCCTTCCACACGCGAGACAGCTGAAACCCTCAGCAGCAGGTAAAGAGGCGGAGACTCACACGTGGCCGGTTTCATGAGCGACGACGAACGCCGAGGAAAATCCGTCTTCGTGGTTCAGCGTGCAGCTCCTCAGAGGGTGGCACATTCCCGTCACGGGGGCGTAACCTAGGCAACACAGGTCATGATGAACGAGAGCATGTTACACATCACAGAATGTTCTAGAAGAGTGCAGATCGACTCACTCCTATATCACTCCTCCATCACTCCTGTATTTACTTATCCATCACTCCTCTATTTACTCATTTATCACTCCTTTATCACCTCTCCATCACTCCAATATCACTCCTACATTCACTCCTCCATCACTCCTCTATTTACTCCTCCATCACTCCTTTATCACCTCTCCATCACTCCATTATCACTCCTTCATTCACTTCTCTATTAACTGCTCCATCACTCCTTTAACACTCCTATATCACTCCTCTATTTACTTCTCCATCACTCCTTTATCACTCCTCCATCACTTCTTAAACACTCCTGTATTTACTCCTCCACCACTCCTATATCACCTCTCCATCACTCCATTATCACTCCTCCATTCACTTCTCTATTCACTCCTATATCACTCCTCCATTCCATCCTCTATTAACTGCTCCATCACTCCTTTAACATTCCTATATCACTCCTCTATTTACTTCTTCATCACTCCTATATCTCTCCTCCATCACTCCTTTATCACTCCCCCATTCTTCCTTCATTCTTCCTCCACTCAATCCTCTATTACTCCTTTATCCCTTCTTCACTTACTCCTCCATCTCTCCTCCATTCAACCTCCACTCACTCTTCTATTGGTCCTCCATCCCTCCTACATTCTTCCTCCACTCATTCCTCCATCATTTCTTTATCACTCCTCCATCCCTCCTCAATCTCTCCTTTATTCATTCTCCATCTATCCTCTAATATTCCTGTACCCACTCTCTGTCCCTCCTCCACCATCTACTATCACTCTCACATTCCTCTACCATTCCACTACACTACTTCTCTATCTCTTCATCCATCCATCCATCCATCCATCCATCCATCCATCCATCCATTCATGTGTATAATTTCCTGTGTTATTGTTGCTGCTGATTTCAGCCAATCAGATCCCCGAGTAAAGAACTGATACACTGATACAGGACGTGGTGTTAATGGCCACACAGTGTGTTATTGATTCCTGATCACTCTGAGTGTGTGTGTGTGTGTGTGTGTGTGTGTGTGTGTGTGTGCGCGCGTGCACATGCGAACAGTGCTGTGTGCAGAAATGAGCTTTAGCAGAAGCCACAAGCATTTAGCTTTTGCTTAGCCTACGTTCCTCTGGATCACCAGCTCACTGTCTCACACACACACACACACACACACACACACACATTACAAGATCACAATTACACATTTACATACACACAAAGCCAAGCACAAACACAACACAACACACCCTGTGTAAGACACTCGACCGAGACATGTGCAGCAGCGACAGAGCAGAGCTAGCTTTCTCATTCTGTCCTCTTTTTATACAAAACATCTGGGAGAAGTTGCCATGCTACTAAACATCTGGACAGTCTTTGGCATGCAGGCGAAAAGCAGAAAAGTCTCACAAATATGACACACAGACAACTAGCAGCTTCAGCATGAGCCGGCATGAAACAGAAGAGATCAAGGGAACGTGATTGGTTTAGTGTTC
>MU551682.1:307351-309851 GCA_024362625.1 Silurus asotus | reverse complement strand
AGCTGTAGAAATATGTGACAGAATGCAGACTTGTTTTGGGAAGTAAAAGATCTCAGTTTTTTCATTTCTGCTCTGATGCACATTCCAGAACATGTCAACAACACACAGTCCAACAACATCATGACATCATGACGCAGAGCAGAGCCGAGCAGAGCCGAGCAGAGCAGAGCCGAGCAGAGCAGCTGTGGGTGAAATGATCGTGGGATCTTCTGTTGATGATCCAGTGTACAGGAGTTTCAGCTCCAGTCTCTGTACTGTCACTGAGTTTAGAACTTGGTCTGTAAACATCTCTCATTCAGGGTGCCTCCAAAGCCACTGTCTCCAAGACAAAAATAAATACTTTAAATAAATACGTACCATTTGAAAGGAACGGTGAGGGAGTGAAGGATCTTCAGTACCAGTATGTGCAGCTAAAACATCTCTAAACCTACAGTAACTCATTTCCATGAACTTCTAGTGACTTAGATTTCTACAGCATGGGAAGATGGACATTTGCTACAGCTGTAGGAAGAACATGCACTATGTACGTTTGCTATAACTGTGTCTTGTGAGATGAACTGAATGTGCATCACTAATTGGGGGTCTTCTGGGTTGCAGCGTATAAAGTGATCCACCTGACAACTTTATATATGAGGCTTCAGTCTAAACAAAAGCAGAAGATGTGCTCGAAATGTCCTCAGCCACAGAGCCACTGTTGATTTACCAGACCCATACAACAAACATCATCTCCTCACCTTCTTAGAGACCCTCTATAGGGCTCTCATCCCTGATGATGGGAGGAGTCCATGTCGAGATGATTTACCAATGTATGTGATATTCTGGAATAACGTGAGTTCCCATCACTCAAACGCCCTCAGGCAGTGGTTTCTGACCCATAACAGGATGCTGATGCAATTTCTCCCACCGTCTTCTCCATTCCTCAACCCACTGAGGAGTTCTCTTCAGCATGGAGGTGGAAGGTCTATGATTGCCAGACACATACTCAGAAGACCCTGCTGGCTGCCATGGATGCAGCATGTGAGGACCTCACAGCGGAAGCCTGCAGAGGCTGAATACGACATTCCAGAAGATTATTTCCACCATGCCGTATTGAAAGGGAGGATATCTGTTGAGATGAGGATGAAGATCTGTGGCCTGACAGACTGAGACGTCAGGAGGTGGAGACACATCGCACTGTGTAGTGGAGCATGCGAAGTTCTGCTTAAGGAGTGTTTCCCATGTTTCCCATGTTAATCAGTAAAGAACATTACAGTGTGAATCCTGTCTGCTCTCCTCCAACCAACATCTCACTACAGTAACGTGCACATTCGTGCTGTAGAAATTCACGTAGCAGAAATTCATCCTTGTGCAGTCGCAACACTGTAAACCAAAATATAGTTCAGATCAGGAAATCCTCACCTCAAGCATAATAACAGAGACTTTTAGTTCTGATGGGAACGAGATGTTCAGTAACACAAATATTTACTTTAGAGAGATAAACTGAGGATTTGGAGAAAAGTTTAGACTTTTGCACACGACGTTTTGGGAAATGCACTTCACTGGTTTGCAAATAATAAGAATGATTTAAGAAAACACTCCAAAGCAGCTGAAAAAAACATCACAGTTTTGCTTTCAATGACGTTTACAGTGAACTGATGCTGAGATGTTTTTGGGGTGAGATGTTTTTGGGGTGAGATGTTAGATGGGGTGAGATGTTTTTGGGGTTAGATGTTAGATGGGGTTAGATGTTAGATGGGGTTAGATGTTTTTGGGGTTAGATGTTAGATGGGGTGAGATGTTTTTGGGGTTAGATGTTAGATGGGGTGAGATGTTTTTGGGGTTAGATGTTAGATGGGGTGAGATGTTTTTGGGGTTAGATGTTAGATGGGGTGAGATGTTTTTGGGGTTTTTGGGGTTAAAACGATTCAGGTGAAACCAGTAGAATATCTTCTGATCAACATGAACATAAATAACTGATGATGTAGGAAACAGCAAACACTTTTTGTTCTTCTGATGAGAACAAGTGATTAAATGATGTTCAGGTTGAACAAGAAGTTTTGAGAAATTTCATCTCTGATCTGAGAAACACTGTAGGATCATCAGGTGATTTTTTTCACAGTGTGGTGTGTTATAAACTTGTCTCTCCGTCTCGCCGTCTCTCTCCACCATAAAGATGTCCTCTCTCTGACCCCGAGTCTCTCAGCAGTGTGTGATGTTTATATGAGATCAGCTGCAGTTATTCTCCAGCACTCAGACACACGAATCAGCAGGGCCACAGTGAAGGGCTTCTGAGGAACCTGGTTCCATCCTGAGGAGTTTCATCACTTCACCAGATGAGTCTTTGAGCTCCATGTTCACAGCTCCACTTTTCCAGCTGTGTATCTACATGTTTGTGTTTGTTTTTGTAAGTAAACTTTTCCAGACTTAAGTGTGTGTGTGTGTGTGTGTGTGTGGGTGTGTGTGTGTGTGTGTGTGTGTGTGTGAAAGCGAAAAAGAGAGGCTAAGAGGAAGAAGCTCACTG
>MU551682.1:288770-293770 GCA_024362625.1 Silurus asotus | reverse complement strand
AGGGTAACGTCCATGCCGAGCCAGAGGAGACCATGTGAGACACGTAACGCCCTCGAAAGTCTGTGCTGAAGGGGACGATGAGTCCAAACTCACTCAGCTTATCAGATAGACTCGCTAACACACACACACACACACACACACACACACACACACACACACACACACACACACAAATACAAGATATTATATTCCATTATATATCCAGCATGCAATCACATGAGCTACACTCAACTACACTCACCTGCACGCAGCTACACACAGCTACACTCACCTACAATCACCTACACTCACCTACACTCAACTACAATCACCTACACTCAACTACAATCACTTACACTCAACGACAATCACCTACACTCACCTACACTCAACTACAATCACCTACAATCACCTACACTCAACTACAATCACCTACACTCAACTACAATCACCTACAATCACCTACACTCACCTACAATCAACTACAATCACCTACACTTACCTACAATCACCTACACTCACCTACAATCAACTACAATCAACTACAATCACCTACACTCAACTACAACCACCTACACTCACCTACAATCAACTACAATCACCTACAATCACCTACATTTACCTACAATCACCCACAATCACCTACACTCACCTACACTCAATTACATTCACCTACACTCACCTACAATTACCTACACTCACCTACACTCACCTACACTCAACTACACTCACCTGCACGCAGCTACACACAGCTACACTCACCTACAATCACCTACACTCAACTACACGTACCTACAAACAGCTACACCCACCTACAGTCAACTACAATCACCTACACTCACCTACAGTCAACTACAATCACCTACACTCAACTACAATCACCTACACTCAACTACAGTCACCTACACTCAACTACAATCAGCTACACTCACCTACACTCAACTACAATTACCTACACTCACCTACGATCACCTACACTTACCTACACTCACCTGCACGCAGCTACACACAGCTACACTCAGCTACAATCACCTACAATCACCTACACTCACCTACACTCAACTACAATCACCTACACCCAACTACAGTCACCTACACTCATCTACAATCACATACACTCACCTACACTTACCTACAATCACCTACACTCAACTACAATCACCAACAATCACCTACACTCACGTACACTCAACTACAATCACTGACACTCAACTACAGTCACCTACACTCAACTACAATCACCTACACTCACGTACACTCAACTACAATCACCTACAGTCACCTACAATTACCTACACTCAACTGCACGCACCTACAATCACCTACACTCACCTACAATTACCTACACTCACCTACACTCAACTACACATAACTACACATAACTACACTCACCTACAATCACCTACACTCACCTACACTCAACTACACTCACCTACACTCACCTACACTCACCTACGATCACCTACACTCACCTGCACGCAGCTACACACAGCTACACTCACCTACAATCACCCACACTCACCTACAATCACCTACACTCACCTACACTCAACTACAATCACCTACACTCAACTACAGTCACCTACACTCAACTACAATCACATACACTTACCTACACTCAACTACAATTACCTACAATCACCTACACTCAACTACAATCACCTACACTCAACTACAATCACCAACAATCACCTACACTCACGTACACTTAACTACAATCACTGACACTCACCTACAATCACCTACAGTCACCTACAATTACCTACACTCAACTGCACGCACCTACAATCACCTACAATCACCTACACTCACCTACAATTACCTACACTCACCTACACTCAACTACACATAACTACACTCACCTACAATCACCTACACTCACAATCACCTACACTCAACTACAATCACCTACACTCACCTACACTCAACTAAAATCACCTACACTCAACCACAATCACCTACACTCAACTACAATCACCTACACTCACCTACACACAACTACAATCACCTACACTCACCTACACTCAAACACAATCAACTACACTCAACTACAATCACCTGCACGCAGCTACACACAGCTACACTCACCTACACTCACCTACAATCACCTACACTCACCTACACACAACTACAATCACCTACACTCATCTACACTCACCTACAATCACCTACACTCAACTACAATCACCTACAATCACCTACACTCAACTACACTCAACTACAATCACCTACAATCACCTACACTCACCTACACTTACCTACAATCACCTACACTCAACTACAGTCACCTACACTCAACTACAGTCACCTACACTCAACTACAATCACCTACACTCGCCTACACTCAACTACAATCACCTACACCCAACTACAATCACCTACACTCACCTACACTCACCTACACTCACCTACGATCACCTACACTCACCTTCACTCACCAAAACTCAACTACACTCACCTGCACTCACCTGCACGCAGCTACACTCACCTACAATCACCTACAATCACCTACACTCACCTACAATCACCTACACTCAACTACAATCACCTACACTCAACTACAGTCACCTACACTCACCTACACTCAACTACAATCACCTACAATCACCTACAATCACCTACACTCAACTACAATCACCAACAATCACCTACACTCAACTACAATCACCAACACTCAACTACAATCACCTACACTCACTTACACTCAACTACAATCACCTACAATCACCCACAGTCACCTACAATTACCTACACTCAACCACACGCACCAACAATCACCTACGATCACCTACACTCACCTACAATTACCTACACTCACCTGCACTCAACTACACATAACTACACTCACCTACACTCACCTATACTCACTTACAATCACCTACACTCAACTAAAATCACCTACACTCACCTACACTTACCTACACTCAACTACAATCACCTACACTCAACCACAATCACCTACACTCACCTACACTCAACTACAATCACATACACTCAACTTCAATCACCTACACTCACCTACACTCAAACACAATCAACTACACTCACCTACACTCCACTACAATCACCTGCACGCAGCTACACACAGCTACACTCACCTACACTCAACTACAATCACCTACACTCACTTACACTCAACTACAATCACCTACACTCACCTACAATCACCTACAATTACCTACACTCAACTGCACGCACCTACAATCACCTACAATCACCTACACTCACCTACAATTACCTACACTCAACTACACATAACTACACTTACCTACAATCACCTACACTTAACTAAAATCACCTACACTCAACCACAATCACCTACACTCAACTTCAATCACCTACACTCAACTTCAATCACCTACACTCAAACACAATCAACTACACTCAACTACAATCACCTGCACGCAGCTACACACAGCTACACTCACCTACACTCACCTACAATCACCTACACTCACCTACACTCACCTACACACAACTACAATCACCTACAATCATCTACACTCACCTACAATCACCTACACTCAACTACAATCACCTACACTCAACTACAATCACCTACACTCAACTACAATCACCTACAATCACCTACACTCAACTTCAATCACCTACACTCAAACACAATCAACTACACTCACCTAAACTCCACTACAATCACCTGCACGCAGCTACACTCAACTACAATCACCTACATGTGAGACACGTAACGCCCTCGAGAGTCTGTGCTGAAGGGGACGATGAGTCTAACACTCAAACGCAATCAACTACACTCACCTACAATCCACTACAATCACGTACACTCACCTACAATCACCTACACTCAACTACAATCACCTACACTCAACTACACTCACCTTCACTCAACTACACTTACCTGCACGCAGCTACACTCACCTACAATCACCTAACACTCAACTACACTCACCTGCACGCAGCCACACTCATCTACGATCACCTTCACTCACCTACACTCAACTACAATCACCTACACTCACCTACACTCAACTACAATCACCTACACTCAACTACAATCACCTACACCCAACTACAATCACCTACACTCAACTACAATCACCTACACTCAACTACAATCACCTACACTCAGCTACAATCACCTACACTCACCTACACTCAACTGCAATCACCTACACTCACCTACACTTAACTACAATCACCTACACTCAACTACAATCACCTACACTCAACTACAATCACCTACACTCAACTACAACCACCTACACTCACCTACACTCAACTACAATCACCTACACATACCTTCAATCACCTACACTCAACTACAATCACCTACACTCAACTACAATCTCCTTTACTCACCTACACTCAACTACACTCCCCTACACTCACCTACACTTAACTACAACCACCTACACTCACCTACACTTAACTACAATCACCTACACATACCTACAATCACCTACACTCAACTACAATCACCTACACTCAACTACAATCTCCTTTACTCACCTACACTCAACTACACTCCCCTACACTCCCCTACACTCACCTACACTTAACTACAACCACCTACACTCACCTACACTTAACTACAATCACCTACACTTAACTACAATCACCTACACTCAACTACAATCACCTACACTCAACTACACTCCCCTACACTCCCCTACACTCAACTACAACCACCTACACTCACCTACACTTAACTACAATCACCTACACTTAACTACAATCACCTACACTCAACTACAATCACCTACACTCAACTACAATCACTACAATCACCTACACTCAACTACAATCTCCTTTACTCACCTACACTCAACTACACTCCCCTACACTCCCCTACACTCACCTACACTTAACTACACTCACCTACACTCAACTACAACCACCTACACTCAACTATAATCACCTACACTTACCTACACTCACCTACAATCACCTACACTCACCTACAATCACCTACACTCACCAACATGCACCTAAATGCACCTACATGCACCTCCACTCACTTACACTCACCTACAATCACCTACACT
>MU551682.1:256265-268765 GCA_024362625.1 Silurus asotus | reverse complement strand
ACACACACACATACACACATACACACACACACACACACACACACACACATACACACATACACACACACACACACACACACACACACATACACACATACACACACACACACACACACACACACACATACACACATACACACACACACACACACACACACACACATACACATGTGTGTTTGTGTGTGTGTGTGTGTGTGTGTGTGTAAGCTGTTTATCATCCTAAGCCATACTTAGAAAAGAGTTCTGCAGAGAGCAGGACGTAAATCTGACAAGTAAATCACACACACACACACACACACACACACACACACAAGAGGCTGTCAGAGACGTGGTGGATTAGGATGAGAACATCTGTCCTTCAATTTTTTATTGTAAGAAACTGAAGAACTTGTTCTTGGATTAAGGTATTAAGAAAGAAACGCTTCTCCAGGAGGAGACAGACTCCAGCGTGGGGTTCCACAACCATATCTACGATAGCTTTAAAGATCTGGTGTGAAGGACACTGGCAGGGGAAGCTGCAGGAGGTGTTTATGGTGAAGATGATACACATGACGTGGTGAGGAGGTTTAAAATGATATACAGCTTCTTTCATGTGTGTGGTGATGCTCCAGATGTGCAGCAGATACTAACTGTTTCTGCTGTCCATATGAAAAAGTAAACATCTCTAGAGGAACACATGAGGAACATCCATCAAAACACTACATCCTCAATGGAAGAGGAGCTTTCAGTCAGGACAGTGCAGATAAAACTGTGTGTGTGTGTGTTGGGTTGTTACCTGGTGCATCCAGGTGGAGAAGGAGCGCTGTAGCGAGTTCTTCTTTTCCAGGTGCAGGTAGGTGTTGAAGAGGATCAGGTACATGTAGCGTTCCAGATACTGCACGCTCTTCAACATGAGGGATCCACGCTCCTGTTCACTCTTACAGCTCTTCATCTACACACACACACACACACACACACACACACGTATAATTATTATAGCTTTTATTTTACTCGTATTATTTAGAAGGTGACATCGTTTATGGGTCACAAAGTGTCAAATTTCTGGAAACTTTCTATGGAAACCTCATCTGTGGAATTTTGTAAATATTCCAAGTTGGACACTTCCCATGAATTTATGGGAATTACGTAAACATTTGGGGAAATTTATATTAACTGCATCAAATACAAACATAAATATAAACATTTAGTTTGAAGCTGAAACGAATTAGAGAAGATTTGCATTTCCGTCAGTTACCACTTATTACCCAACATCATTCTAACTAGCTCGCTAACATTAGAGCTACATAGCCCTTTGTCCAAACTTTACATTGAGCTTTTCTGTCATCTACTTGTAAAACCTGAAGTGGTCGTTTTGTAGCCAAAGCTCTTGAAATGTACATTTTCAGGCATGTTTGCGTGAGTTAACAGCTACAGCCTGATGATTGGCAGCTGACAAGCAGGAAGGGGAATACATTTGCAACGAGCAAAACACATGAAACAATGCGATAAAAAAAATACGGTACATAAAAATTCCATTTGGATAAAAACAGAAACTAAAATTTAAAGTGACAATTAAAAATCCCTGATATTCACTTGACATTTCCCTGACATTTAATGTCTGCAAAATACCTTTTACATTTCCATTATATTTCAGAAATTCCATCACCTGTGGGAACCCTGTTACATTCCAAACTACTCTAGACCTGTCCAGGAACATCTGGATTCCCAGTAATTACCCAGCTGTGCTTTTATCACTACGTGTGAAAACAAATACATTTCGAATATTTTCTCGTACATATTTTTTAAAAGTGTGTTTGAATTCGAAGCTCATCTCGTCCTATGATAAATATTTAAATAGTAATTTTTTAAAGTGATACGTCCTGAAGGTTCTTCAGTCGTGTCTACGCTTCACCGGATTCCGACTGCCAATTCCACTTTTTCAAACAGACGTCCACTTCGTGTTTTCCTCAAGTCCATGAGCTGTGATTTATTCTGCACGAGACACATCCTAAAGCAAACCATGGCTGCTTTCACTGTGAAACGTCTCCACAGGTTCCCAAAGATCTTCTCTGGAGACCTGCAGAGAACACTGCTGACCCCTGGAGGTCAGAGGTCAACATGCAGGCATTTAAATAAAAGACTTAATATACAGCCCTGGAGTGGCTCCAGACACCGGTCTGAACGATACAAGATGCTTTCTTCTGAGAAGATGAGGAGATATCAGGATGATAAGATGTGTAATTATGCTGAGAAAGACAAGAGCAACAACAACGACAACTCTCAATCCTAAATCCAGGGCAGTCGAGAAGTGGATCATCTACACTCCAGACTACCATGTGTGTGTTTGCTGATATAAACAGTGATGAACGTCCTCACTAATATTCTCCACCAATACACACCTCTGATCTCCATTAAACACTCCAACATTCACATTCACATTTTGTAGATGGGGTATAAAGGACTCCCTGAGCTTGGAAAGTTTTACCTTCGCGGTTTTGCCACCTCTCGTGTGCGGAGCTTAACAGCACTGTACGCTCATTAGCTAGTGAGATTTGAATAGGAGCTCCAGGACAGCAGTTGAAAGCCAGTTCAGGAGACTGTAAAGTTTTGGAGTCTGTAAAGTTCTAGTAATAAAACTTTGTAGTGGAAGTTTAGATAATTAGGAAGTTTATTAATATACTAATAAATATTTGAGGTTTTGCTCTGTACTCATCTTCCTGGACCTAACAGCAGCATTTGACACAGTCAACCACAAGACTATTTTGTCAACCCTCAAGAGCCTCGGTATCCACGGAACAGCATGGGAATGGTTTCCTTTGCTGATCTAAAACGCAGCTGCACGACTTGTGTTCAATCTGCCCAAGTTCTCCCACACCATCCCACTGCTGCTCCTCCACTGGCTTCCAGTAGCTGCACATATCAGATTCCAAACACTGATGATGCCTACAAGGCCAAAAATGGACCAGCACCATTTTACCTCAGTGACCTCATCACATCTCACACTGCACCACGCTGTCTGAGATCCTTCAGCACTGCTCCACTGGTACCACCTTCTCTCAGAATGAGAGGTAAGTACACTTCAAGGCTCTTCTCTGTTCTGACACCGAGGTGGTGGAATGAACTTCCCCTAGATGTCCGTACAGCAGAGTCCCTGATTATCTTCAAGCAACGACTGAAGACCTTCATCTTCCTGAAATACTTAAATGAGCAATTCCCAAGTTTGTAGAATTCCAGAGTTATATTTATATGAAGTGTGTGATCTGGTGTACAGTGTAGATTTATTCATTACTACAGACTCACAGCACTTTAGAACATCGCTCTGGATAAGAGCTTCTGCTAAATGCTGTAAATGTAAATGTTTTGCATCTAATATGCCTCATGAGGGAGCAAACCTCGTCTGAATACTCCACATCTTCACACACCAGCGTACTTCCTGGAGCTGTTCATTTAGAGCTTCATTCAGAAAGTAACAAAGAAACAAACACACGTCTTTTAACTCGTTCATCTCAAACCAATTGACATTTTCCGTTTTTTTGTTCAGCCTTCAAATCCTCGTGTCTGTAACCTTCACCTTCCTTTTCACAGCAGTGTTCTCACAAACATTAACTCAAACCAGATTCTTTACCAAATAAACAATATTCATGCTGCAGTAAAGAACCGATAAACCAAATGCACCAGCGTGAGGTGAGATCACGTTTCAGACACTCTGGAGGAAGTGCTAGCTCACTGGCTTAGGCATTGGACTTGGGAGCAGAGGTTCATGAGTTGAAATCCAGCACCACTGGACCAGGCTGCCACTGCTGGGGCCCTCAGTCCAATGCCTTAAGCAGTGAGCTAGCACCTTCTCCAGAGTGTGTGAAACGTGATCTCAGCTCACTCTGGAGCATTACCGTTATCACTTCTTTAATGCAGCATAAATATTGTTGGAAGAATGTAAACATTGGACACCTGAACCCTGGTGGAGGTAGAATCTGGTTTAGTGTATTTGTGAGAACACAGAGCTGTAAAGGGAAGCAAACTGTAACAGAACTGAGGTTGGAAATAACTTCAAAAGATCTCAGTCTTCAGCAAAGTCCTCAACCCTTAACTGTTCAGCTGTAATTGTAAGTTGCTTTGGATCAGGACGTCTGCCAACCGTCATAGATGTTAGATGTTACTCTGACACTAAACACATCTCAGTCCCCCAGGATGTGGAGAGGAATCACTCTGTAGCCCAAATGCAGCAACCCTTACGTTTACATTTGATTCAGATTTCTGGTTCTTGTAGCTCTGTGATGTTTTCGAAGCAGAAAATGAAAAACATAACGGTGGTGAGCAAAAACCTTGGAAAGAACATTAAAATAATGATCACAAGCTGCTGTGAATTAGTGGTAATGCTTCAAGCTCGTGAGATACATCCATGAGAATATAGAGGAGTTAGTGAACCACAGGAACCACAAGAGCTGCAGTGACGCACTTCAGCATGGAAAAAAAACATCTCACTGGCTTGAAGTGACCAGTTGGATTACAGCGCAGATCACTCCACGTTCAACATTCCATACATAACCGGATATTCCTTCATCATGGCGTGTTAATGTACCGCTCACGGACACTTTATTAGGAACATCTACTCAGTCATTTACTTTACATCAAACCCTCAGAACTCAGTCACTGTTTCCATGGCAGGATTGTGTCTGTCTACAGTTTACAGAGTGGTGCGAAAAACCAAAAACATTCACTGAGCAGCAGTAAGCATATACTCCTTTCACATAGCAAGAAAGAGGGGCGGGGCTTCCAGGGGCAAGTTAATATTTGGGATTTTTTTTAATTGCTGTGAATGCAAACCATTTCAGATTCTTGTGTTAATCAGGTTCTCTGGTGTGATTGTTCAGACTGGTTTCACACTGAGATGGTACGACCTGAACGGTTTCTCACACTGCAATACAGTGGTGCAGTGAGCTGCAGTTCACAACTGAAAGGCAAAGTGATTTGATGAGCACACAGAGAGAAGCGTTATTACCACACTGTACTCTTCAGTACTACAACATTTATTCTGAAAACAGGTATGGAGAAAGAGAACAGTATGAATAGGTGATGGTTCTAGTGCTGAACCTCCACTTCCCCCTTCATCACTGTCCATCTCACTGTACACAAATACTACAATCACTAACCAGGTGAGACCCGAACCCAAATACAAACCCAACCCTAAACTCAAACTCAAACCCAAACCTAAATACGACCCTAACCCTGTGTGTGTGTGTGTGTGTGTGTGTGTGTGTGTGTGTGTGTGTGTGTGTGTGTGTTTATCCTAATTACCCTGAGTGCCCTGTTCCCCCAGGGGTCTATAAACACTTAGTGGATTCTCTCGTACACACACACACACACACACACACACACACACACACACACACACACACAATGTGTCTGGAACATCAAGATGCCAGTGTGTGGAAGTCGTGTGAAACCTCTCTCTCTCTCTCTCTCTCACACACACACACACAAACACACACACACACACACACACACACACACACAAAGCCATAGGAATAAGTACACTCTGTAGTGTGTGTTTGTCTGGTTTCAATCTTGTGTTGCTTTAGACTGCAGATGATGTGTGAAGTCTGTGGTCAAGGCTGTGTAGTTAGTTTGTGTGTGTGTGTGTGTGTGTGTGTGTGTGTGTGCATCTACATGCCTAAATTCCATCCAGCATTGCAAAAACACACAGCACACTTTCCATACAGATTTTCAAAACCAACACGCACACAGCAGATATCAGGTGTGTTCTAACTCCATACTTCCCACACACACACACACACACACACACACACACACAAAGACACACACAAAGACACACACACACACACACACACACGCACCCACACACACACAACCATCAGCAGTTGGAAATAATTATGAGTGATGACCAGGAAACGACCAGTCAGGCAAAAAAAACCCCACAAACTGCTATATGACCAGCCACGCTAAAGTGAATCTTTATAGAATTTAAAAGGAATAGTCTAATTTCCATAACACACACACACATACACACACACACACACACACACACACACACAGAGGTATTTTGACCAAAGACAGCTCATGCTCACACACACAGAATTCCACTCATTCCTCTGGAGGAGAAAACGACAGCCCTGGGGAGACGGGACGGAGCGAGAAATGGAGGAAGGAAAGAAAGAAGGAAAACCAAGGACAATGGTCACCGTGGTATAGCTTTGATGGAACACACAGACACACACACACAGACACACACACACACAGACACACACACAGAGATCCAGTATGTGCAGTCAGTTGTATATAGTTTGAATTAATTATATGTTTGTGTTATTTTATTTTTGAAGTGTGAAGGATCTACATGTTTAACGCAAATACTCACACATTCTGATCCTGAACCCTGAGCCTCACACCTGTATGTTCTTGTTGAACATCTCATTCCCGTTCCCCTTCACTGTTAAAATAAGCTCCTGATTTCCACTAGGATTTGGGGTGGGACTGTGGGGATCAGTGATCACTCAGATACAAGAGCATGAGTGAGATCAGACACTGATGTTGGAGGAGGTAAGGAGTCTCCGAATCCTGTTTATCCTGAAGGTGTTCAGTGGGGTTGAGGAGGTCAGGACTTTATACAGGACACTTGAGTTCTTCCACTTCAACAACCATGTCTTTATCTCACTCCCTTTGAGTGTCTATATGTGTGTGTATGTATAAATGTGTGTGTATATGTGTGTGTATATATAAATGTGTGCGTCTATATGTGTGATTGTATATGTGTGTATGTGTGTGTGTATGTATAAATGTGTGTGTATATGTGTGTGTCTAAATGTGTGTGTGTGTGTATATATAAATGTGTGCGTCTATATGTGTGATTGTATATGTGTGTATGTGTGTGTGTATGTATAAATGTGTGTGTCTATATGTGTGTGTGTATGTGCATGTGCGTGAATGTGTGTGTGTGCATGTGTGTGTATGTGCGTGAATAAATGTGTGTGTCCATATGTGTGTGTATATGTGTGTGTGTGTGTATAAATGAGTTTGTGTGTGTGTGTATATATACATATAAAAATGTGTGCTTCTATGTGTGTCTATGTGTGTGTATAAATGTGTCTATATGTGTGTATATGTGTGTGTGTGTATAAATGTGTGCGTTTATGTGTGTGTGTGTGTGTGTGTGTGTGTGTATAAATGTGTGCGTCTATGTGTGTCTATGTGTGTATAAATGTGTCTATGTGTATGTATGTGTATGTGTGCGTCTATATGAGTGTGTGTGTGTGTGTGTGTGTATATATAAATGTGTGCGTCTATATGCGTGTATAAATGTGTCTACATGTGTGTGTGTGTGTGTGTATAAATGTGTGTGTCTATGTGTGTGTATATAAATGTGTGTGTATAAATGTGTCTATATGTGTGTATGTGTGTATAAATGTGTGTGTATAAATGTGTCTACATGTGTGTGTGTGTGTGTGTATAAATGTGTGTGTATAAATGTGTCTATATGTGTGTATGTGTGTATAAATGTGTGCGTCTATGTGTGTGTGTGTGTGTGTGTGTGTGTGTGTGTGTGTGTGTATATGTGTGTGCGTTATTTAAAAGAAAATGAAGACAGATTTGTAATGATTTCAGCAGGCTGGTTCTCACTCGTCTTTCCAGCCACATATACAACTGTAATGCAAATGTGTGTGTGTGTGTGTGTGTATATTAAATAAATACCACCTGAAGAATGAATCAGAATCAGTGTGTGTGTGTGTGTGTGTGTGTGTAGCTGTACCTATATATCTATACACCTACACACACACCGATTCTGATTCTTTCTTCAGTTTTATTATTTGATTCCCACTTTTTTACAGACCGACCAACAGCAAAACACAGAGAGAGACAAGTACAAATACAGAGAGACAGAAAAATGTAAGCAAGAGAGAGAAAAAGAGAGATAAACAGATAAAGACAGAGAGAGAGCGAGAAACAAAAGAGAGACATATAGAGACAGCCAGAAAGACAGACCGAGAGAGAAATACACAAATAGATGTACAGTCATGAAAAGAGACAGACAAACAGAGAGACAGAGAGAGATAAATAGATGTCGAGTGAGACAGAGAGAGAGAGAGAGAGATAAATAGATGTCGAGTGAGACAGACAGGTGTCTCTCTGTCCCCAGGTTATGGTACTGGGTGTACAGGTGTATGTTGTGTGGTAAAGGTCATTTTAGATCGCTACACTTTATCCACAGTACAGTGCCCTCACTCCACTGTTCTAAATTCTGAGTTTAGCACAGCTCACTCACTCACACACTCACACACTCACTCGCACACTCGCACTCACACACTCACACACTCACTCACACACACACACACACTCACACACTCACACACTCACACACTCACACACTCACACACTCACTCACACACACACTCACTCACTCACTCACTCACACACTCACACACTCACACACTCACACACTCACACACTCACACACTCACTCACACACTCGCACACTCACTCGCACACTCGCACTCACACACTCACACACTCACTCACACACACTCACTCACACACACTCACTCACACACACTCACTCGCACACACTCACTCGCACACTCACTCGCACACTCACTCGCACACTCACTCGCACACTCGCACACTCACTCGCACACTCGCACACACACTCGCACACTCACTCACACACTCACACACTCACTCACACACTCACACACTCACACACTCACTCACACACTCACACACTCACTCACACACTCACTCACACACTCACTCACACACTCACTCACACACTCACTCACTCACACACTCACACACTCACTAAACACAGCACGCTTGGGTTTTTTACATTTTGCAGCTGGAAAACACAGAAGTGAAACTGGTGGACTTCTGAGTTCTGACTTTAAGAGAAGAGTGAGTGCAGTACAGTCTCACGTGCATCCACATTTCACTGGAGTCAGGCTTTAATCAGAGAACACACTCCTGCTCCACTCTCCACATGATGGTCTGAAGATCTCAAAGAACAAACTGAGACCGAAAACCAATTAAATTCAAATTCCACTGCCACACACACACACACACACACACACACACACACACACACACACACACATATTTCTGAAACATGTGTGTGTTTATGCATGAAGTCTTTCCTCCAGTTTACTTTTCGCTAGTTATGGAATAGAAATTTGTATTTTAATTACAAGAAAATGTACAGGAAGGAATTTCTCTTCATTTTTCTATAGAAAAAGTAAAAGGTGTGTTATATTTATCACGTACTTTATAGTATAGTATATTCTTTATTTACATATCCAAGTGAGACAGGGACAGAGAGAGAGAGAGAAAGAGAGAGAGAGGGAGAGAGAGCAATTATACACATCTCTAATGTCTGTTTCAACAAAAAACTTTCTTTCAGCTTCTTCCACTAGGGGGCGCCACAGCGGATCATCTGCATGTTTGATTTGGCACATGTTTTTATGCTGGATGCCCTTCCTAACACAACTAAGAATGGCTGGGGTTGTGTGTGTGTTAGTGTTCAGGTGTGTAACGTGCGCGAGTGTGTGTGTGTGTGTGTGTTATGGTGTTGAGGTGTGGTACCTGTCTGTAGGTACAGATGATGATCTCCCGTAGGTGATGGTGCATAGGCGTCATCGTCTCACTCACTGAATCCAGTGCGATATCAACTTCTCTTTTCATCCTGTGACCATCAGGGAGGAGTCTAATCAAACGCATCACCACCTACACACACACACACACACTGTGATAAATCAGGTGTGTGGTACAGAGAGCTGCAGCAGGGCAGTGGGTGATCTTTACTGAGAGTTACCTCGAACTCCCCCTTGGTGTATTTAGCATCAGGAACACTAACAATCTCCTCCTCACCAAACTCGGGGAACCCCTACAAAGAAACAAAACAATTAACTAATTAATGAATCTAAATAATAACTACACAAGAGACGAGGAAACTGTGGAGAACTTCAGGTTAAGGTACAGCTGAAGCCACATCAACCAGCACTTCCCAGTCATTTTTGAGTCCCTGGTGAACACTGGATGAACATCATGCTCTTCTAGAAAACTTGCCTCAACTTGGCTTCAGTCTAATCTAATAAAGAAAAAACTCCTAACAGCACATATTGGGGAGTAGAAAATAATACAAATATTATTATAATTATTATTTAAAATAATTCTGGAGACGCTGATCCTCTGTGGCGACCCCTGATGGGAGCAGCCGAAAAAAGAAGAATTTGAATTCATGAATTTAATGTTTATAATGTAATTAAAAAGTAAATAATCAAATTAATATTTAAATTTGAAGAAATAAATACAGTCGTCCCTCAGTTTATCACGGATTAAAGATTGCGCTCCCACTTTACCGTGATTTCAATTTCACATAATCATTTTGTTTTGCACAGGGTCCTGAATTCAGTTCATCAGAAGAAATCAGTAGCATTACGAGAAACCCTGGAGTTCCTCTTATTTATAGGTTTTTATCCTCTGATGTCAAAAAAGGGTTGGAGTTAAAGACAGATTTATCCAATAAAAATAAAGAATGCAGTGACGTGTATCTATAACTCAGCCTCTTTTATGATGTCATCGGACACTTCGACCAATAAACAAGCAGAGATACTTTGCGTAGGCTACAGTACCGTACTACAGAACTCACTATAAACGTGATATTTACACTAAATGTATCTCTATATTCTTGAGTGTGGGGATTTATACAATAAAAAAGCCATTTTTAGGATGGGATCCAGTTGTCAAGGAAATTAGTTTTTCACTATTACCTGATGAGATTATTAACAGAAATCTTTTTTTAAAGTGAACCTAGTGCAGGTTTTTAAGAATAAGGGACCTGCTGTAGAACGTGCAGACCTGCAGTAACTACAGGGGAATAAAGTTGATCAGTCACACCATGAAGTTCTGGGAAAGAGTAGTGGAAGCCAGGCTGAGAGAAGAGGTGACCATCTGTGAGCAGCAGTATGGTTTCATGCAGAGGAAGAGCACCACAGACGCATTATTTGCTTTGAGGATGTTGATGGAGAAGTATAGAGAAGATCAGAAGGAGCTGCATTGTGTGTTTGTGGATTTAGAGAAAGCGTACGACAGGGTGGAGAGAGGAGTTGTGGTATTGTATGAGGAAGTCTGGTGTGTCAGAGAAGTATGTGAGGGTGGTGCAGGACATGTATGAGGACAGTGTGACAGCAGTGAAGTGTGCAGTAGGAACGACAGACTGGTTCAAGGTGGAGGTTGGACTGCATCAAGGATCGGCTCTGAGCCCTTTCCTGTTTGCAGTGGTGATGGACAGGTTGTTGGACGAGGTCAGACAGGAGTCTCTGTTGACTATAATGTTTGCAGATGATATTGTGATTTGTGGTGAGAGTAGGGAGCAGCTGGAGAAGAGCCTGGAGAGGTGTTGAGATGTTCGTTGGGAGTGACGACGATGGACAGGATTAGAAATAAGTTAATTAGAGAGACAGCGCATGTAGGACGTTTTGGAGACATGGTGAGGGAGGTGAGATTGAGATGGTTTGGACATGTGCAGAGGAGGAACATGGGGTATATCAGTAGGAGAATGCTGAGGATGGAGACACCAGGAAGGATGAAAAGAGGAAGAACAAGGAGTAGGTTTATGGATGTGGTGAGGGAAGACACGCAGGTAGATGGTGTGAAAGAGGCAGATGAAGAAGACAGGGGGATGGAAATCTAATAAGAGCAGCCAAAAGAAGTTTTTGAAAGTAAACAGAAAAAAAATCTTTACAAGGTAAGATAAATAAATAAAGTGTTTCTAATCAGCTCTAAAGAGTTTTTTTCTCCATATTTGCTAATGATAAGAAGCTGCAGGGGTGTGTGTGTGTGTGTGTGTATGTGTGTGTGTATGTGTATATCTTTGTGTGTGTGATTGTACCTTGAAGTGCCAGAGTGTGAGTGTGGCGATGGTCATGGCGGTGGTGCTCCTGCTGCGGCCATTTGCACAATTAAACACAAACGCAGCACGACAATCTTCAGCTAACACACTTTTCATCGCCTCCAGGAGTCTGTCAAAGTCCTGCAACACACACACACACACACACACACACACACACACACACACACACACACACACACACACACACACACAGGTGTGAGGTTAGTGCAGTACTGCATCTCCCCACTAGAGGTGGTGATATACTCTGATTTGTGCAGAAGCAAACTATAATAAACCACTGTAAATTTGTGTGTGTGTGTGTGTGTGTGTGTGTGTGTGTGTGTGTATATATACCTCCTCCCTAGGTGCTGCACACTCAGGCAGAGGAATACGTGCGTACTGCAGACCCTTGTGAGTGTGTTTGCACGAGCTGAAGATTTCCTCCAGAGTCCTGCAGCTTTTAAACATCTTCATCTGCTTTTCCTGCTCCAGAGTCACCTCTAACCACTTCTGAGAACCTAACACCTCCTCCTTTAAAGAGTGCTCCAACTCCTACACACACACACACGCACACACGCACACACGCACGCACGCACGCACGCACACACACACACACACACACACA
>MU551682.1:239220-254876 GCA_024362625.1 Silurus asotus | reverse complement strand
AGTGGAGTTGTGCGGTTGCAGGGAGAAGAGGTGGATAAGGTGGAGGAGTTCAGGTATCTGGAGTGATGGAGAGTGTGTTAGAGAAGTGAAGAAAAGAGTGCAGGCAGGGTGGAGTGGGTGGAGAAGAGTGATAGCAGGAGTGATTTGTGATAGAAGAGTATCTGTGAGAGTGAAAGGGAAAGTTTATAGGACTGTGGTGAGACCTGAGATGTTGTATGGATTAGAGACAGTGGCATTGAGTAAAAGACAGGAGGTGGAGCTGGAGGTAGCAGAGCTGAAGATGTTGAGATGTTTGTTGGGAGTCACGACGATGGACACGATTAGAAATGAGTTTATTAGAGGCACAGCTCATGTAGGACGTTTTGGAGACAAGGTGAGGGAGGTGAGATTGAGATGGTTTGGACATGTGCAGAGGAGGACATGGGGTATATCAGTAGGAGAATGCTGAGGATGGAGACACCAGGAAGAAGGAAAAGAGGAGAAACAAGGAGGAGGTTTATGGATGTGGTGAGGGAAGACATGCAGGTAGTTTGTGTGAAAGAGGCAGAAGTAGAGGACTGGGGGTGTGGAGACGGAGGATCCGCTGTGGAGACTCCTAATGAGAGAAGCTAAAAAAATAATTGTGTTTTAGCACAAAGTTTGTATGTATATGTGTGTGTGTGTGTGTGTGTGTGTGTTTGTGTGTGTGTGTGTGTGTTTGTGTGGTATACATGGTGAGACTGTGGTTAGGCTCCACCCCAAAGGGTTACAACAAGTAGTACCTCTGCTGTAGGTTGGGCCATTCCATATATGGGCATCTTGGAAACTCTTCTGAAATTTGCCACCTTCATTTCTTTCACAGTGAGAAGAACATCTGGAGCCAAGAACTCATCAGCTACCTGCATAGAGTCTCCAGATTAGCATGTAGTGTGTGTGTGTGTGTGTGTGTGTGTGTGTGTGTGAACTCTTACCAGAACTCTGGCTCCTCTTGTGATGAGGTCAGCAGGTGCTCTGAGCTCTGATTGGTCGAGGTGGGACAGGAGGCGGTACACCCAGGCATTAGCACACATCCACTGGCTGAAGCTCCGAGAGAAAGCAAGTGAATGCTGTAGCGTTGCCATGGAAATATACAAAGACAAACAAAGAGAGTTGCTACTGGAGGGACGTGAGTGACAGTAATAAGCAAGAAATGACAGAGACCAAGAAAAAATAAAAAGACAAATGTAGGAAAGCTGTGTGTGTGTGTGTGTGTGTGTGTATGTTTGTGTGTTTGTGTGTGTTTGTATATATTAATGTTTGTGTGTTTGTGTGTGTATACCTGTTCATGAAGGTAGGCGTTGAAGAGGATCAGGTAGAAGTAAAGTTCCAAACTCTGAATCAACCGCTGCAGGAAATACAGCTTAGTACTGTTTCCCTACACACACGCACACACGCGCACACACACACACGCACACGCACACGCACACGCACACACACACACACACACACAGGTTATGATTTTGGGGTTAGGAAGTAGAGATTATGGTTTAGGGGTGTTGGTTAGAGCTTAGGGGTATAGGGGGTAATGGTTTGGGGTTAGGGGGTAGTGGTTATGATTTTGGGGTAAGGGGGTAGTGGTTATGATTTGGGTGTTAGGGGGTAGTGGTTATAATTTTGGGGTTAGGGGGTAGTGGTTATGGTTTGGGGTAAGGGGGTAGTGGTTATGATTTGGGTGTTAGGGGGTAGTGGTTATAATTTGGGGGTTAGGGGGTAGTGGTTATGGTTTTAGGGGTTAGTGGTTATGGTTATGGTTTGGGGGTTAGGGGGTAGTGGTTATGATTTTGGGGTTAGAGGGTAGTGGTTATGATTTGGGGGTTAGGGGGTAGTGGTTAGATTTTAGGGGTTAGTGGTTATGGTTATGGTTTGGGGGTTAGGCGGTAGTGGTTATGATTTTGGGGTTAGGGGGTAGTGGTTATGATTTGGGGTTAGGGGGTAGTGGTTATGGTTTTAGGGGTTAGTGGTTAAGGTTATGGTTTGGGGGTTAGGGGGTAGTGGTTATGATTTGGGGGTTAGGGGGTAGTGGTTATGGTTTTAGGGGTTAGTGGTTATGGTTATGGTTTGGGGGTTAGGCGGTAGTGGTTATGATTTTGGGGTTAGGGGGTAGTGGTTATGATTTGGGGGTTAGGGGTAGTGGTTATGGTTTTAGGGGTTAGTGGTTATGGTTATGGTTTGGGGGTTAGGCGGTAGTGGTTATGGTTTGGGGTTTAGGGGGTAGTGGTTATGGTTTTAAGGGGTAGTGGTTATGGTTTGGGGGTTAGGAGGTAGTGGTTATGGTTTGGGGGTTAGGGGGTAGTGGTTATGGTTTGGGGGTTAGAGGTAGTGGTTATGATTTGGGGGTTGGGGTACTGGCTATGGATTTGGGGTTAGGGAGAAGTGGTTATAGTTTCGGGGTTAGGAGGTAGTGGTCATGATTTGGGGGTTAGGGGTAGTGGTTATGGTTTGAGGGTTAAGAGGTACTGGTTAAAGTTTAGGGGTTAGGGGGTAGTGGTTATGGTTTGGGGGTTAGGGGGTAGTGGTTATAGTTTAGGGGTATGGAGGTAGTGGTTATGGTTTGGGGGCTAGGGGGTAGTGGTTTGGGGGTTAGGAGGTACTGGTTATAGTTTAGGGGTTAGGAGGTAGTGGTTATGATTTGGGTGTTAGTGGTTATAGTTATGGTTAGGAGGTAGTGGTTATGATTTGGGGATTTAGGGGTAGTGGTTATGGTTTGGGGGTTGGGGGTAGTGGTTATGGTTTGGGGGTTAGTGGTTGTAGTTTAGGGGCTAGGAGGTAGTGGTTATGATTTGGGGGTTAGGTGGTAGTGGTCATGGTTTGGGGGTTAGGGGGTAGTGGTTATAGTTTAGGGGTACGGAGGTAGTGGTTATGGTTTGGGGGTTAGTGGTTATGGTTTGGGGGTTAGAGGGTAGGGGTTAGTGGTTATAAGTTGGGGGTTAGGGGGTAGATGTTATGGTTTGGGGGTTAGGGGTAGTGGTTATGGTTTGTGGGTTGGGGTAGGGGTTATGGTTTGGGGGTTGGAAGTAGTGGTTACAGTTTGTTGGGGTAATGGGTTATGGTAAAGGGGTTAAAGGTTATCTGACCTGGGTCTGGTAATCCTCTGCAATGGCATCCAGCTTCTTCTTGTTCTCGTAAATTGCCTCTTTAACGTTGTGCATTTCAGAACAAAGAGCAACAATTCGATCCACCTGAACATACAACAACATCATTATATAATAACCACTTATTATAGTGTTTTCTTTTGAGTGTTCAACATAAACGCACACATGTGCATGTGCACTACAGCATTCTACATTGTACATTGTTACGGTCTAACCCTACAGCATTCTACATCCTACAATGTTACAGTGTAACACAACAACGTCCTACAGTTAGTGTAACAATAAAGCATTCTTCATCCTATACTGTTACAGTGTAACACTTCAGTGTTTTAACTCCTACACTGTTACAGTGTAACACTTCAGTGTTTTAACTCCTACACTGTTACAGTGCAACACTGTGCACACAATAATAAAATATAAATTTTGACCTCGTCTACAACTTGTTGACCTTCAGGCAGTTTACTGATAAGTGTCTCGATAACCCGGAAACGAACTTCGGGGGTTGATTCTTCTTCATCACTGTACCAGAGAACATGGAAGCATTATTATAATTATTATTTTTATTATTATTAGTTGTTAATAATAATATTACATTCAGAAACACTGAATATCCACAAGTTTATTTTTACTGACAACATCATTAATATAGTTTATTAACAATAAACAAATAATAAATGTACTACTAATAAAAATGTTATACATTAAAATTAAAATGTATAAATTAATTATTATTAAAATAAACATTTATAATTAATTTTTTGCAATATATTTTCCTGGTCACATGACTAAGATGAAAGTGAAATGTTTTATTATTATATAAATACTGCAGAGTTTATAATCTACAGTGCTACTGGTATAATAATATAAAGAGTCTTACAGTATCGACGGTGAAGTTTGTGTATTCCCCATCACTCTCTCCATCACCAGGGCCCCTAGGATCATAGCCATGTTGGTACGACCCACACCGACCTGACAGCTGAACAGCAGGGTGGGCAGAGCACTGGCCCCGCCCCCACTTACATGCAGAGATGGGGTCTCCTACAGACAGATACAGAGATACAGGGAAACGGAATGGTAAAAACACCCTTGTCCTGGTGATGGAGTACTGAGTGCTTAGACCAATAAAACGAGTGTACAGAACTAACCCTTAAGATGTTTACAAAGGCATCAAAGTGCTCCTCCAATGGAGCGCCCTCTACTGGCAGAGGCAGACGGTGATACCTGCAGGACAACAACACCATCACAATCAACAAATAACAAACATTTCATTTGTACAGTTTAGAAAGAAGATAAAAAAATGACAGAATACACAGATGTGTGCAGTTTGCCCATGTAGCTTTATTATTTTTAATTACAGTGTGATGTTTGTGTGGATTATACAGTCACACCAGTAGAGGGTGCTCTCTCTTTTTGTCATGTCCTACCCTTAACTAAAAAGAACAAATTTATACAAAAGACATGTAGAGAACGTGACAAAAACTCTGACAAAAAAAAATATAAAATAATAATATGAGGTAGTGTTGCATTTACACTTTAGTGCCTGGACCCCAGCAATCGCTGTTTAAACAAGTATGTTTATTAATGATCTTATTGTGCTGGATTGTGTTATAATAATAAACCAACACACAAGGTGATATGTGAGTGTATTACAGTGTGTGTGGGTGAGTGTGTGTGTGTGTGTGTGTGTGTGTGTGTGTGTGTCATTGTCTGTGTATTACAGTGTGTATTAGTGTATATGTGTGTGTTGCAGTGTGTATTAGAGTGTGTCATAGCAGGTATGTGTGCACGTGTGTGTGTGTGTGTGTGTGTAATAAGGTATATGTGTGTTTATGTACATGTGTATGTTTGTGTTACAGTGTGTTATAATGGGTATGTAAGCATGTTAGTGTAAAACCCAGTCATTAATGTTACACAAGTCAGTGTCGTTCTCGAGCCCAGATAAATATGGAGGTTTGTGTTATAAAGGAGATCCAGTCGAGACCCGAGAGGAGGAAGACTTCTACAGAGAGACAGCAGGGAAAGGAGAAGTGGAGGAGAGTGGGGGTTCGTTTTAAGAAGAAGGAGGATCATAGAGTGGCGTATAAGAGTGGAGGAAGGTGCACAGGTGGATTATGTTCTATGTAGGAGATGCAACCTGAAGGAGATTGGAGACTGTAAGGTGTTAGTAAAGGGACAGTGTAGCTAGACAGCATCAGATGGTGGTCTGTAGGATGGTTTTGGAGGTGATGAAGAAGAGGAGGAGAGTGAGGACTGAAAGAAGAATAAGATGGTGGAAACTGAAGGAGGAAGAGTGTAGTGTGAGGTTCAGGGAAGAGGTCAGACAGGAGCTCGGTGGTGGTGAAGAGGTGCTGGATGATTGGGCAACTACTGCAGGAGTGATGAGGGAGACAGCTAGAAAAGTTCTTGGTGTGACATCTGGAAATAGAAAGCAAGATAAAGAAACGTGGTGGAATGAGGAAGTGCAGGAGAGCAAAAGGAGAAAGAGGTTGGAGAAACAGAATTGGGATCGACAGAGTGATGAGAAAAGTAGGCAGGAGAACAAGGAGATGCAGCAGCAGGTGAAGAGGGATGTGGTGAGAGCCAAGGAAAAGGCAGATGAGGAGCTGTAGGAGAAGTTGGACACTGAGGAAGGAGAAAAGGATTTGTAGTGATTGTCCAGGCAGAGGAACCGAGCTGGAAAGGATGTGTTGGAAGTTAGAGCAGTAAAGGATGGAGATGGAAATGTGTTGACTAGTGAGAAGAGTGTGATGAGAAGATGAAGGGAGGATTTTGAGCAGCTGATGAATGAGGAAAATGAGAGAGAGAGAGAAGGTTGAATGGTGTGGAGATGTGAAGCAGGATGTAGACAGGATTAGTAAGGAGAGCAGAGATTAAGAAGATGAAGAGTGGAAAGTCGGTTGGACCAGATGACATACCAGTAGAAGCATGGAGATGTTTAGGAGAGATGCAGTGGAGTTTTTAACCAGATTGTTCAACAGGATTTTGGAAGGTGAGAAGATGCCTGAGGAATGGAGTGATGAGGGAAGACATGCAGGTACGAGGTTTGAAAGAGGCAGGTGTAGAGGACATGGGGGTATGGAGACGGATGATCAGCTGTGGTGACCCCTAATGGGAGCAGCCGAAAGAAGAAGACGTGTGTTAGTGTATATGTATGTGTGTATTACAGTGTGTAATAGTGTGCAAGTGTGCTAGTGTCTCTGTATGTGTGTGTGTTACGATGTGTTGTAGTGTTTATTGGGGTGTCACAAGGTTCAGTTCTAGGACCCCTGCTATTGCTTCACAATATGCATGCTTCCCTTAGGAAATATTATTAGAAGGCATGGAATTAGCTTCCACTGTTATGCTGATGATACTCAGCTATACATCTCATCTAAACCAGGTGATACACTCAATTAACCCAGATTACTGAGTGTGTTAAGGAACTAAGAGACTGGATGACTCATAACTTTCTATTATTCAATTCTGATATGACTGAGATTTTGCTCATTGGCCCAAAAATCAGTATACAGAAGCTCCAGCATCTCAACCTGCGTTTAGACGGATGTTCTGTAACCACTAGTTCAACAGTAAAAGACCTGAGAGTTATTTTAGAGCAACTAATCCTTTAATAATCACATCAACCATGTTACAAAAACAGCTTCTTCCACCGTAGAAATATTTCTAAGTTAAGAAACATGTTGTCTACATCTGATGCAGAGAAGCTCGTCCATGCGTTCATGACCTCCAGACTGGACTACTGTAATGCATTACTAGGTGGAGGTCCTGCATCATTAATAAACAGCTACAGTTAGTTCAGAATGCAGCAGCCTATGTATACAGTATATGTGTGTGTGCGTTACATTGTGTAGTAGTGTGTATGTGTGAGTCTGTATATATTACGATGCATAACAGTGTGTATGTATGTATGTATGTGTGTGTGCTACATTGTCTATCTATTACGGTGTGTAAGTGTGTATATGGATGTGTGTATATCGATCTGTGTGTGTGTGTGTGTGTGTGTGTGTGTGTGTAATAGTGTGTATAGTGGTGTGTGTGCGCGCGCTACACTGTCTAGTAGTTTGTATGTATTACGGTGTGTAATAGTGTGCATATGGATGTGTGTATATAGATATATATATGTGTGTGTGTGTGTGTGTAATAGTGTGTATATGGGAGTGTGTGTGTTACAGCAGCGGTCCCCAACCTTTTTTTGCACCACGGACCGGTTTAATGTGGGAGAATATTTTCATGGGCTGGTCTTTCCCCCGGTACCAGCTGACCCACAGACCGGTCCGTGTCCCAGGGGTTGGGGGCCACTGCTTTACAGTGTGTAAGGTGATGACCTGTATGCTGGCATTGTGAAGACAGGCCTCCTGTAAACCTCCTCAGTGATGTGAATGTCCTCCTCACAGGTGATGATGATCTTCTGAGGTTGATCTTTAAAATGTTCGATGTCGTTGTAGATGTAGAAGGTGTTCTCACTCAGCCGGGCGAAGTCATGCAGCTGCACAACCGCACACAGTGTGTGTTAATGTGTAACAGTGTGACTCTATAGTAGGACTGTTACAGTGTGTGTTAGTGTGTGCTTGTGTGTGTGTTAGTGTGTGTGAATGGGTACCTCTTTCCTGATGTTGAGTTCGAGGTTCTCAACATGTATGTTCTTACTCAAGCCCTGTAGGTTCTCATGCAGGTTCTCCTTCTTTCGTGGTGTGTATGGAATAAAATCATTACCCACACGCAGGAACACCACTGGCTCCTCCCTCACACAGAACACTATCACCTCCTATGAAGAGAGGGGGAGGGGCAGTTACAATGAGAGAGAGAGAGAGAGAGAGAGACTTTTTTGACTATACTATATTGATTCAATGAGTCAAATAAAAAGATAATAGCTAAATAAATAAATAAATAACATTAAATAAACATCAATACAATCAGATAAAGACAGTCTGGTTGGTGTTGGTGTGATTATTTAGCCAAGTTTTGATTCAAAGTACGATTCTGTGTGTCCATTAAAAACAAAGTTCGGTCCAGTCCCCCCACCATGTGCAAAATTTCCCTGGCTGCTGTCCTCCATACAGGGTTCCTTGGTCCAGTTAGGAGTCTCTGAATGAACTGGAGGCGAATGGCTGCAGTTTGGCTGGAGAAAAACTCCTCCACTAATACGTTCTTTGTCACTTTGTGGTTCTTAAAAACTCTTTTATGTCCTCAGTGCTATAAAACACTATTAACAGTTCTTCCTGAAAGTCTGGATTAAAAACTGAATCAGACACTGTGTCTTCACTGTCTGATTCAGGTTCCTGCACCTTCATGTCTTTCTTCGCCTGCTTCTTTTCCTGTCCCCTACCTCGCTTCTTCCTTTTAGTCGCCACCTTAAACTGGGGCTCGTCTTCCATCTCCACGTCTCCCCCGTCCACTTGCACTGGTGTAGTGACTGGTGTCTCCTGGCGGCAGCTCTGCACCCCCCGAGCAGGCAGCTCCAGAACTGCTCCAGAGTCCACTGTGACTTTTTCAGTTTCACAGGGCCTCTCCTGGTCTGGTTTAGCCACCTGACTCCATTCCGGGGGGAGACAGGAGACGCTGCCCTCTGTGTGAGGGATGCCATCCTGCTCCTGTTCCACTCCACTCACCTACCACAACTCCTCTACCACTGCTACCACTCCAAATCGCTCCCTGTTCTTTCAGTTCATCAACAAGTGAAAAGTCAAAAAAAGTGAAACGGAAAAAAAACAGGAAATCACCCGGTCGCTCTCAGCTCGTGAGCACCGTCACACACACCCACTCACAGCATGCACAGAGAGAGAGAGAGAGAGAGAGAGAGAGAGAGAGAGACACAGACAGACAAAAACAAAGACAGATAGACAAACAGAAGGGTACTGAACTGTACAGTTAGCCTCATTACCATGTTTAGTTTGATTTGTCCATCTAATCTCCATGTCTCACCTGATGTCCTTGACTCTGCATTGTGTACAGGACCTGCTTGAAACCACCCAAGCTGGGCTGGCCCATTCCAAACACGGGGTAACCCCCTCTAACCTGACGGAAGTTTGGAGCTCCACACGAGGCGGTGGTGTTAAGAACGTCTGCTTTATTGAACACGTCCATCACCATAAAGTAACGACCCTAAAGGAGAGGAGTGTGTTACAATGTGTGTGTGTGTTACTGTGTGTGTGTGTGTTTGTTACTGTGTGTGTGTTACTGTGTGTGTGTATACCTGCACCAGAAAATGTTCGGGCATGTTATCAGAAATGCAGCCCATAGTATAATTGGTCTTGATGACATCATCATGGATCTGAAACTCTTGTTTGCAATTAAGGCTGTAAAACACACACACACACACACACACACACAAAAATGTACAATCTAATAGGAAATGAAAATTAAGTGAAATATCACTGTAAGATTGACAGGTGTGTGTGTGTGTGTGTGTGTGTGTGTGTGTGTGTGTGTGTGTGTTTCCTGTGGAGGAAAGGATTAAACAGACAAAATATTGAGTGTTTGGGTGTGACATCACACATCAGTGTGACTACAGGAGTGTTTAACTACAAACAGAGGGATTAGTGTGTGTATGTGTGTGTATGTGTGTGTGTGTTTGCGTACGTGATGACGACCGGAGCCACTTTATTGGTGATGATGGATTTGGCTCGGTTGCTGTGGATGAAGGGGGCGGGGCTTAGAGGCTGCCTGCTGTCCATCACAGTGTTCCTATGGAAGCTTTCAGATGCTGGTGGAGGGGCAGCACTGGCTGTTGTACCCATACTGCGCTAACAGACACACACACACACACACACACACACACACAATCACATTACATGACTTTCCCAAAATAATAAAAAATCATTAATAATATATTTTTGTTTATTTTTTAATTTTAAATTGTTTTTTTATTTTTTTATTTTTAAGTGTAAGTTGAGTTGCTGTGGTGTAAGAAGAATAAAACACATGAATACATGCAATTAGAGAAACATTTGGCTGTAAACATGAAACACACACACACACACACACACACACACACACACAAGGAAGGTAGGAAGCTCATCACAGCAGGAAGCATCTTTCGCCTCTGTGTGGTTTAAAAGGAAGGTATTTGAGTTGAATATAAACCCAGCGTGAGAAAAAGGTTCGTATCCGAGCGTTGTGCTAATGTTTAACAAACACATTATGTGACTGTCACTCAGACTCAGACTGTCACTCAGACTCAGACTGTCACTCAGACTCAGACTCAGACTGTCACTCAGACTCAGACTGTCACTCAGACTCAGACTGTCACTCAGACTCAGACTGTCACTCAGACTCAGACGTTTTCTACATTGAAAACTTTAAACAATGAAAGTAATGTTTGTAATTTTGTCCTGGGAAAGGAATCACCAGTCGATTTACATAAAAGCTTCTCCGAGTTCAGGTGGCAGACATATTTCAACATCCACTGTTCAGATGAGACTGTGTGAGTCAGACCTTCCTGGTCAGATTGTGGAAATAAAAATGTTAATTCAGAAGAACAAAAAGCAGAAGAAACCTGCTTGGAACAAGGAACACAAGGAATGGACATTAGATCAATGAAAAACTGTCCCTTAGTCTGAACCAAAATCTAAGATGTTTGGTTCTAAGCGCAGTGTCTCTGTTAGAGGTAAAGAAGGTGAAGGAAGGTTCCTGAATGTGTGGTTCCCACTGTGAAGCATGGATGACAAGGTGTGAGGGTGTGGAGGTGTTTTGCTGGAGACACTGTGGTGACCACAGCATTCTGCAGCGACATGCAGTCATCACATCTGGTTTATACTTAAACCATCATTTGTTTTTCAGCAGGACAAAGACCCCAAACACACCTCTAGGTTCTGTAAGAGCTGTAAGTTCAAGAAGGAGACTGAGTGCATCAGATGACATACATGGCCTCCTCAAGATTGTTGGAAACCTATTCCAAGTGACAACCTCATGAATCTGATGAGAGAAAGCCATGAGTGTGAAAAGCTTTCATCTCAGCTAAATGGAGCTGCTTCAGGAATCTAAAATATAAATCATATTCTGATTCTTTAACACATTTTTCTTTACTACAGAGTTACAGATGTGTTCTTTCATAGTCTGGATTCTTCACTATTAATGTATGATGAAAAATAAATAAAATGAAGAAAATCCTATAAAGAAGAAGCTGTGACCAAACTACTGACTGGTTTTGTATATACACTCACCGGCCACTTTATTAGGTACACCTGTCCAACTGCTCGTTAACACAAATTTCTAATCAGCCAATCAAATGGCAGCAACTCAATGCATTAAGGCATGTAGACATGGTCAAGACGATCTGCTGCAGTTCAAACCCGAGCATTAGAACGGGGAAGAAAAGTGATTTAAGTGACTTTAAACGCGTCATGGTTGTTGGTGCCAGACAGGCTGATCTGAGTATTTTAGAAACTGCTGATCTACTGGGATTTTCACGCACAACCATCTCTAGGGTTTACAGAGAATGGTCCGAAAAAGAGAAAATATCCAGTGAGCTGCAGTTCTGTGGGTGCAAATGCCTCCTGATCACTGAGGCTACAATTTGCACAGGCTCACCAAAATTGGACAATAGCAGACTGGAAAAACGTTGCCTGGTCTGATGAGTCTCGATTTCTGCTGTGACATTCGGATGGTAGGGTCAGAGTTTGGCGTCAACAACATGAAAGCATGGATTCATCCTGCCTTGTATCATCGGTTCAGGCTGGTGGTGGTGGTGTAATGGTGTGGGGATATTTTCTTGGCACACTTTAGGCCCATTAGCACCAATTGAGCATCGTGTCAACGCCACACCCTACCTGATTGTTGTTGCTGACCATGTCCATCCCTTTATGACCACAGTGTACACATCTTCTGACGGCTACTTCCAGCAGGATAACGCGCCATGTCATAAAGCGTGAATCATCTCAGACTGGTTTCTTGAACATGACTAAGTTCACTGAACTCAAATGGCCTCCACAGTCACCAGATCTCAATCCAATAGAGCACCTTTGGGATGTGGTGGAACCAGAGATTCGCATCATGGATGTGCAGCCAAAAAATCTGCAGAATGCGTGATGCTATCATCTCAATGTGGACCAAAATCTCTTAGGAATGTTTCCAGTACCTTGTTGAATCTATGCCACGAAGGATTAAGGCAGTTCTGAAGGCAAAAGGGGGTCCAACCCAGTACTAGTAAGGTGTACCTTACTACAGGTGGTGGTCTGTAGGATGGCTTTGGAGGTGAAGAAGAAGAGGAGGAGAGTGAGGACTGAAAGAAGAATAAGATGGTGGAAACTGAAGGAGGAAGAGTGTAGTGTGAGGTTCAGGGAAGAGGTCAGACAGGAGCTTGGTGGAGGTAAAGAGGTGCTGGATGATTGTGGAACTACTGCAGGAGTGATGAGGGAGACAGCTAGAAAAGTACTTGGTGTGACATCTGGAAATTAAAAGGAAGATAAAGAGACGTGGTGGAATGAGGAAGTGCAGGAGAGCAGAAGGAGAAAGAGGTTGGAGAAACCGAATTGGGATCAACAGAGTGATGAGAAAAGTAGGCAGGAGAACAAGGAGATGCAGCAGCAGGTGAAGAGATTTTGAGCAGCTGATGTTTGACGAAAATGAGAGAGAGAGAAGGTTGGATGATGTGGAGATGTGAAGCAGGATGTAGATAGGATTAGTAAGGAGGAAGTGAGAGCAGCGATTAAGAGGATGAAGAGTGGAAAGTCAGTTGGAACAGATGTCATACCGGTAGAAGCATGGAGATGTTTAGGAGAGATGCAAGAGGTGACCATCTGTGAGCAGCAGTATGGATTCATGCAGAGGAAGAGCACCACAGAGGCATTATTTGCTTTGAGGATGTTGATGGAGAAGTATAGAGAAGGACAGAAGGAGCTGCATTGTGTGTACAGGGTGGAGAGAGGAGTTGTGGTATTGTATGAGGAAGTCTGGTGTGTCACAGAAGTATGTGAGGGTGGTGGAGTAGGTAAAGGAGCAGATCTGGAGGGATCATGGATATGGAGTGTTTGGTGAACTGGGAGGTTTGGATGCTGTCGTCTCCTCACTCTCACACGTTCACTCAGGTTTGTTGATGGTGGTGTGGTGGGTCGTCTCTTATCCCAGAGATCCTCATGTCTGTGTTTCCTTCTGCTTCTCCCTTTTAGTTCTGCTGCTACAGTGAATCTCACCAGAGTCCAAACTGCACAGTGACATTAACTTTCATACAACAATCAGGAGACTTAATAATCCATATCCTTCTCTTCCCGTCACCCTCTCTCTCTCTCTCTCTGTCTCTCTCTCTCGGTGGAGTTAAACATGCTCCTGAGGTTCCAGTGTTCCTGCTGCTCGTCCCTCCTCGGATCTTCCCACTTCGTCCTGGTCTGCCTCTGGATGATGTTCTCTTTGTTTGGAGGCGACTCTGTGCAGCTGGAGATGTTTCTCATCAACACCTTGGGTGGTTCCATGAAATTCCAGAGTAAGATCAGAAGCTTTGAGGATGGATTTGGACTGTAGTTAATATCTACAGTCTGCTACACTGACTCAGGACTACAGTTTGCTCTGATCTCCACATGATCTGTGTAAAGCTGCTCTGAGACCATGTTCATTATTAAAAGCTCAAAACAAATAAACATGAAATGAACTGAATTGACATGTATGAGGACGTGTGACAGCAGTGACGTGTGCAGAAGGAACGACAGACTACGAACACACTGCTCTCACTGACCACACCCACTACTCTTACTGACCACACCCACTGCTCTTACTGTCCACACCCACCACCATCAATGACCACACCCACTGCTATTCACTCATTGACCACACCCACTACTCTTCACTCACTGACCACACACTGCTCATTTGATCCTCTCCAAAACACACACACACACACACACACACAGTTTTATTATAAGCCCCATGTTCACTTTACTTGTATTTCATTGATTGACAAATGAAGTTTTGAAATGTAAACAAAAAAATAATTACATTTCAGGACTTACTTCATTTGAAATGTAATTATTTGTATTTTGTTTACTTTAATGTTGTATTTTTAACTTCATTGGTATGAAATGATCCATTTTCTTCTAATGAAGTAGAATTGTGTTGTATGTATTTGTTGTATCTCTATGTTTTTGAGTATTTCTCTCTCTCTCTTTAAAGCTGTGTTACAGCTCTGAGTTTATCCTCTAGACCAGGAGTCACCAACGTGGTGCACCAGGTCGCCCTCAAGGACCACCAGTCGCCCGCGAGCCTTTTCTAAAAATATCTGTTTCCTCCCTTGTTAAATGATTGTTGATAATTACTGTGATAAATCATTAACATGATCAGTGTCTTCACATAAATCAGGGGTGTGAAACTCAGTGTCAAATCCGACCCGACGTACAATTACATCTGACCCGAATACAGATCTATTATTATTATTATTAATGTCCCGGCGATTAAAAAGCGCTAATAACACAAACTACAGATCCCATAATACATCGCTTCAGCTCCCTTACCGAACACTAGACTACCTGAGAACATTCCAGTGTCAATCAAGTGGAGCTTCTGTTGATGTATTTTACTCTATTGTAGTTATTGTAAAACAGCGCCTCACAGTGGTGAAGAGTGAAGTTGACTCTGAGTAGATGTTTACTGGCACTGGCGGTAAACACGTGTGTGTGTGTGTGTGTGTGTGTGTGTGTGTGTGTGTGTGTGTGTGTGTGTTATTAGTGGAGTGAAAGTGACTGTAATTAAGGAACTGAATCTGAGACGGAACTACGAGACAAAACATCAGGAGACGCTGAAGAACCTGAATTCAGAGCAGAAGATACAGAAAGTAGAAGAGATAAAGAAGAATCTGACATTTCAGCAGACGTTTTTCACCACAGCATAGGAGCACACAAAACTTACAAACACAAATACACATAGTATAATAAAATAAAATAAAAATAAATAGATATAATGCACATTCTGATCAAATAAAAAATAATGTGTAAGCTACCTTACTCTCCTAGCATTTAGAAGAGAGACAGCAGACGGAACAAAGGAGTGTTTAAATCTGTTTGTTTTGGCAAATGGGAGTCTGAGCAATGAACCTGATGGTAAAAACTGAAACTGTAGATATAAAGGATGAGAGAAGTCAGTCAAGATAGAGTTTGCTTTCTTAAACAGCTGTTTTTCGTAGAGATCCTGTAAAGTTTCTTGTGGAAGCCCTATAATTTTACTACTGACGCTAACAACCTTGTTCAGTACGTTCCTATCTTTAACCCTCAAGGATTGAAACCAACAAACAAAGGAAAACGTAATAATAGACTCAATAAAAGAACGATAAAACAAAACCATCAAAGTAGAGTCAACCTGGAATTTAGATCGTTTTCTAAGACAAAAAAGACGCTGCTAGCTTTTCTTATGGATCGAGTCAGTATTTTTCTTAAATGTCAGCTTGTTATCGAGGAAAGTGCCTCAGTACTTATAAGACTCTACCAATTCGACTGTCTGACCATCAATCACTATATTGTCAGGAGAAGGCTGAGCACGTCTAAAATCAATGCACATATCTTTTGTCTTTAAAACGTTTAAGGATAAAAAAGATTCCTGACACCATTTTAAAAAGTAATCAATCACAGG
>MU551682.1:235641-238636 GCA_024362625.1 Silurus asotus | reverse complement strand
AAAAAAGGGGAAAAACATTGTTTTGATTTCAGTGATGTATTTCTCAGCGTCATTATTTCATTATTGAAAAAATGCACATCGAATCTGGAGTAAAATTTGTTTAGCTCTTGTGCCAGGACCAGATCAGAGGTGAACCTGTCTAATGAGACCCTTTTCTTTACATTGTCAGTCAAACCGACCATAGACCTGATACTGTCCCATGCTGAACCCATATTATTGTTGCTAAGCAAGTCTTCTAATTTTCTTTGATAAGATAATTTAGCTCTCCTGATTTCCCTTTTAATTTCCTTATGAACAGACATTAGCTCAGTAGAATCTCCCTGTTTAAAAGCCTGTTTCTTTTTATTTAGTAGGACTTTAAGTTGTCTACTTGCCCAAGGTTTACTATTTGGGTAGGTTCTGACAGTCTTTACAGGAACAACAATGTCCTCACAGTAAGTTACCCATGAACTGACCACATCAGTGAGTTCGTGAATGTCTCTAGAGGATTCAGTGAACACCTCCCAGTCTGTGCTCTCCAGACAGCCCTGGAGGGTGAGGGTGGCCTCTTCCGACCACACTTTGATGTTTCTAGTTGTCACCTTCCCCCTCTGAAGACATGTCCGATAGGATGGAACCAAGTACACACAGTTATGGTCAGCTGAGCCAAGAGGGGGAATGAAATAGATTTATATGCATTTTTGATGGACCCATGACACTTGTCCAAAATCCTGTTTTTCCTAGTGGGGCAGGAAACGTACTGATAAAAGTTCCTGAGAGATTTGTCCAATGAGCAATGATTAAAATCACCCAAAACCAGGTTAGGAGCATCAGGAGATTAAGACTGAAGTTTATGCACAGACTGAGAGATGAGCTCTGAGGCGTTTTCTTCATTCGCCTTTGGATGAACGTAAACGACATTAACGAAAATCTGTGGAAATTCTCGAGGCAAATAGATAGGGCGCATGGACAAAGAAAGCAGCTCCACGTCCTTGGTGCAAAGTCTCTCTCTCACTATAACATTTTTACACCAGCGTTCATTTATGTACGCGCATACTCCACCTCCGCATGATTTCCCGGTAGTCGTGAACGTTCTGTTGGTGCGAAACGGGATCCCAAACCCGTCTATAACTAAATCACCGTCAGCGTCCCTTTCCCCGAGCCAGGTCTCTGAAAAGGCCAGAATACAGGCGTCTTTAAATGCGTGCTGATGGGGAACAAGAGCCTGGAGTTCGTCAGTTTTATTACGGAGAGAACGGGCGTTGGACAGGATAATTGAAGGCAGGGGAATGCGAGACGGATGTTGCCGTCTCATATGCTCCCGCACCCCGCCTCTTCTTCCTCGCCTCCTCGGCCTCCGTTCTGGAGTTCTGAAGTGATCGCCTTTCCCGAGACCGGCTAATTCCTCCAGATCAGGTCTGATCAAGTCCACTGGTGGTCCGCTGATCACAGATTTTTCAAATGTTAGCAGATAGTCTTTGGAGTATTGAATCGGCCAGAGTGATCCCAGGTGCCATACGGACGCCAAAAACAGGAACAAAGTCGGATCCATGTCGCTGAGTTTTGACGCGCCTTAACAGCCCAGAGTAGATGTTTGATATCAAAGATGTAGATGTTTGATCAGTACAAAAAACAGACTAAAACTAAAACAAACTACTTAACCGGAAAAAAAAAGAGAAAAAATACAAACAAAACGAACATGCTTCCCACTGCTGCCGGTCGCTGCGTACGCATGCGCCCACACAATCTGAAAGTTTAAGATTATTATTTTTTTATAAACTGTCAAAAGATCTAAGAAATCTGATTGTTTTAATTTATTGTTATTTTGTTTAAAAGCACAATTTTTATTAATTTGTTCGAGGTTTTGGAGCATGTTCATATTTCTAACTTGTATAATTTGGACAGGAGATATTTTAATGGGGAGCAAAATATTTAGAGTTTAAGTTTATTTATTCTGGAATAATATTCATGTCTGTATTTATTTATATTTATGTTTAAAAAACATTGTTTTTGTGTGTTCAATAAACGTTTCTCCTGTTCGGCCCGTGTGCTAAAGTGTGCTGTGAGTTTTGGCTCCTGTGCAGTTGAGTTTGACTCTGAGAGAAAAATATCATTAATTATTAATAATAACATATAATTAAAGGTAAATTGAGCAAATGTGTTGTTTCAGAATTGTGTATTAAACTGTAGCCCTTCACATTAATCGGTACCCAAGAAATAGCTCTCGTTGTCAAAAAGGCTGGTGACCCCTGATGTAGAAACGACTTCCTCCTCACTTCCTGTGTTGCATCATCAGCTTTCAGCACCACGACAACAGAAACACCAGTGTGTGATATCACAGCTCATGACACCGGAATGACACCGCAGCAGTAACACTTTATTATCCAACACCATAACAGTCGTTCACACACACCCACCCCTCTCACTGACCCCACCCTCTACTCTCACTGACCCCACCCTCTGCTCTTACTGAACCCCACCCACTGCTCTCAGTGACTCCACCCATTGCTCTCACTGACTCCACCCACTGCTCTCACTGACCCCCACCCACTGCTCTCACTGACTCTGCCCGCTGCTCTCACTGACCCCACCCTCTACTCTCACTGACCCCACCCACTGCTCTTACTGAACCCCACCCACTGCTCTTACTGACCACACTCACTGCTATCACTGACCCCGCCCACTGCTCTCACTGACCCCACACATTGTTCTTACTGATCACAGCCACTGCTCTCACTGACCACGCCCACTGTTCTTACTGACCACACCCACTGCTCTCACGGAACCCCACTCACTGCTCTCACTGACCACGCCCACTGCTCTCACTGACCCCACACATTGTTCTTACTGATCACAGCCACTGCTCTCACTGACCACGCCCACTGCTCTCACTGACCCCACACATTGTTCTTACTGATCACAGCCACTGCTCTCACTGACCACGCCCACTGACACACACACACACACACACACACACACACACACACACACACTGTCCTCTCCTTTTCACCTGCAT
>MU551682.1:198141-228141 GCA_024362625.1 Silurus asotus | reverse complement strand
GCACTGCTGGATGTACTTTTGCGCATGCGCACTTTCCCGACCACCAAACTCTTGTCTAGTGTCTGAACACGTGCATTGTCGAGAGAACAAAACAGTATGTGTGTGTGTGTGTGTGTGTGTGTGTGTGTGTGTGTGTGTGATTATTTACAGTTAATTAGTAACTGTATAGTTAATTCAACAGTTTTACAGTCGTATTTACTTGTTTGTTTATGAATGTATTTTTCTGTATATATATATAAAGACAGATGATGAAGAGGATGATGACGTAATGATCAGTAAATTCTGCAAGAACTGTAATCCAGCGTGTTACTTTAATAAACCAGATTCTGATTAAAGTGTAAAATGTGTTAAAAAGCGAATAATTGCTTTTCAGAATGATGATGATGATGATGACGATGATGATGATGATGATGTACTACAAGTGAACATGTTCAGGTGCAGTGTGTTATAATAAATGGACTTGAAGAATGGACTTGACTTGGTGCCACGCAGATAAGTCTGCTCTTCAAGGATTCTTCCTCATACCATCTCCAGGACTTTTTTCACCACAATGCCCACTGGCTCACCCATTAGGAATAAAATTGTGTTGTGTGCCACCTCATGAAGATTCCGGACCTTCAAAGAGAAGATACCAACCCTGTGAGGATCCCGAGATATTTGTTGATGTACCAAATGTACCAACTCCAGTTGGATCCCACTTCATGAAGATTTTAGACATTGCACTTGGAGGATAAACAACCTCTTAACTGCTTTGAGACAAGTCCATTGTGAAACACGCTCTACAAATACACTTGAACTGAACTGAAGTGAATAGAATGAATAGGAACTTCTAGACACTAAACTACATTCCAACTTTATAACCTCCTTATCTCTGTAAAGCTGCTCTGTTAAAAACATTACACAAATAAATCTCATCTGAAAATTATTTTCTGTTTATTACTTGTTACACTGAGACACTGCCACTGTGTGTGTGTGTGTGTGTGTGTGTGTGTGTGTGTATTAGACGTCAATACACATGGGTTTATAATGATGTACACGTTGAAAGAAGTCAAAGTTGTTGAAAACAGGACTGAAAAGACACAGAGTGTGTGTGTGTGTGTGTGTGTGTGTGTGTGTGTGTGTGTGTGTGTGTGTGTGTGTTTAGCGTGGCCTCATTTCCAGTTGAATAGATGATGAGCTGTCACATGAAGCCCTTGAAGAGTTGCTTTAATGTTCCTTCATTTGGGGGTTGGGGGTGATAGGTGGGGGGGTGTTATAGTGTGAGGGGGGGTATAAAAGCTGTAGTGCTGCAGGGCGAGGGCTCAGAGACTTCAGTGTGTGTGTGTGTGTGTATGTGTATGTGTATGATGACTCCAGCGGAAGTGTTGGTGCTGCTGCAGCTCAGTGCTGTAGGATTGGGGTCAGGGGTCAGCACTCAGAGGAACGACACTCACTACTTTCCCTCCTACATGATGCGTCTGTATCGCAGCTTCAGCACCAGTCAGATTCCTGCTTTACCGGGATCATCATCATCACCATCATCATCATCACTGCTTCATCACCTGCAACATCATCAGCTCTCAGATCAGGACAGAACTGTGAGAGCAGACACAGTGCGCAGTATCGCGCCTCGGAGTAAGATCACATCTATCTATCTATCTATCTATCTATCTATCTATCTATCTATCTATCTATCTATCTATCCATCCATCGTGATTTTGCTTTTACATTTAGTTCCTAGAGTAGAGAGAAGTGTGTGTGTGTGTGTGTGTGTGTGTGTGTGTGTGTGTGTGTGTGTGTGTGTGTGTGTGTAAGAGTGGGTTGTCACAGAAATACAAAACACACTCCAGTCAAATACACATCAGGGGCAAATAAATAAAGTCTGAGTCAGGGATCAGAGATTTACCCTCCCTCTCTTTATTTTTTTCATTCTCTCGCTCCCTCTCTCTTTCTCTCTCTCTCTCTCTCAGTGTGATGTTGATTGCCTGTGTTTCCAGACTTCCCTCCTACAAATCACTTGTTAAACCCAAATCAACATGTCGCCTTTTCACACACCGAGCTGATTAGATTAAGCACCTGGGTGTGTGTGTGTGTGTGTGTGTGGGAGGGGGTGAGAAAGCTCGAGCCTGTGTGTGTCTGTAGGCGTGTGTGTTTGTGAGGGAGGATATGCATAAGCCGAACAAGCACCTGGATGTGTGTGTGTGTGTGTGTGTGTGTGTGTGTGTGTGTGTAAGAGGCAGGAGATTATTTAATAGTGTTCAGAGTTTCTGCTATTAATCAAATCAGTATCGCTTTCTCTCTCTTTCACAAACACATACACACACACACACACACACACACACCTCAGTGAATTATTGTATTAAATGAATTAGATATGAAACTATTTTGCAGTAATATACTTTTAAATGTGTTGATAAATAAGTGTTAAGTGTTAATAAATGTTTTCGTGCACATCGTGTGAATTTTATACAAGTTTTTGTTCTTGATGTGTTTTATGTTTGTTTGAACAGGTTTAGTGTTTCGAGACAGAACCTGGATCACAATCTTTGACTTTTCCACTTTGCTGTCTGAGCGGCACGTCCAGGCGGTGGAGCTGAGGGTCCGCGTTCCCATGGCGACCGCTCGACCCAACGTGATGGTGGAGCTGCGCCACCATCAGGACCGTCCGTGTCCCAAACACAGCCTGTGTGTGGAAGATCAGTCGCTGGGATTTCTCCCTGAATCCTCTCTGATCAGCTCATCCGGTCAGTGGCGAGTTTATAATGTCACGGCTCGATTGCTGCGCTGGATGGACGAAGCCGTGCCGCAGAGGAGGAGGAGGACAATGAGGATGAAGGTCAGAGGTCGCAGCCCGTCCGTGGTCAATTTGGTGAATGCAGGAATTAACCGAGCCCTTTTGGTGGTGTTCTCACGTGAGGGAGCAAAGGATGGAGATCAGGATAAGGCGAGTCTGCTGCGTACGGCCGAGCGCTCCAAGTTTCTCCTGAGCGCAGAGGGTCAAGTTCTGAGGAGGGTGAAGAGGCAGAAGAGCCGCCACAAGAATGTCAGAGAGAAAGAGAACGAGAAGAGGAACCTGTGCAGGAGAGTGGACATGCACGTCGACTTCAACCAGATCGGATGGGGCTCCTGGATCGTCTTCCCTAAAAAGTACAATGCCTACCGCTGTGAAGGGGCGTGTCCCAACCCACTCGGACAGGACTTCCACCCAACAAACCACGCCTACATGCAGGTCAGAATTAAACACCATGGAGCACTCTGTTACAAATATATATATATGCTGTGCGTACGTATATATATATCTGATCTCTGTTCCCTCTCATCCCTCAGAGCTTATTGAAATACTTCCAGCCAGGTCGAGTTCCCTCACCGTGCTGTGCTCCAATCCGCACCAGTGCCCTCAGCATGCTGTACTATGAGAACGGAGAGATGATCCTGCGCCATCATGAAGAGATGGTGGTGGAGGAGTGTGGCTGTCACTAAGGGGGCGAGGAATCACACTTCTACATCTCCGTTTGGAACTGATCCCAAAACATACTTAAACTTACCTATGTAGTACACTACATGTCCAGTAGGGTGCTGTTCAGCGTTTCTCCCTACACTAGTGCACTAGATAATAAGTGCAGAGCTTCGCTCACTACACAGGGTGTGTTACCTTTCAGTTCCCTAGAGTGCACACTTTTAAATCAAAGACCTCAGTATTTAAGCACTGCTCATGCATTTAACTCCTGTAAATATTCAAGCAGAGTCCTAATATTTATCTTCATATTATTTATAAATATTTGCTTATAAAAACAAATGGATGATATTATTTTTTTTAAATAAAGAAGTAATTACAATATATATTTATATATGGGTGAACATAATTTTCTTGTGGTTCTTTTATTATTATTATTAATATTATTGTTATTTTTATTATCTTATATTCAACATTTTGCATTTATTTAATTTTTCATGTTAGTTTGTTATTGATTTTTTAATAATAGAAGAGATTTATCAGTTGAATGTTGTAATTTCTAGTTGAATCTTTTGAACTGTGTGTGTGAGTGTGTGTGTTTGTGTGTGAGATAAATGTTTGAGTGAACTGATCTCACATCATCTACTCAACACTGAATGTACAGGGTTTTGGTTTAGCTGTAGCACTTACAGCGCTTGACTCGTTGCTATGGTGATAAAGGGATTCCTTGGAGCAGTGATTCAGGGTGTGTCTGGTGAAGTAATGAAGGACAAGGTGATGCTCACTAACAACAGGACACATACAGCAGAGGAGTTCCTGCACTGTCTGATCAGTCTCATCCCAAAGCCTTCGCGCACACACACACACACACACACACACACACACACACACACACACACACACGTCAACTACTTTTCTTCAGCTAAAACAGGAATTTTGAAGAATAAAGAGTGAAAAGTGTGTGTGTGTGTGTGTGTGTGTTGCTCTACATATTGAAAAAGGTTTGTATGATTGGGACACTGTGTATGTATACGTATACTGTGTGTGCATGCGCCCTATATGGTGAAATGTGGTGTGTGTTCATGTGGTGCGCTATATATTGAAAGGTTTGTATAATTTGAGGCACACACTCGGTATGTGTGTGTGTGTGTGTGTGTGTGTGTGTATACCCTATATAGTGAAACGGGGGTGTGTGATTTCCCAAATCATAAATAGCAGCGCTGTTTCGGCTTAGGACGCACCCCTTTAGCCGTAAAGCAGGTTGCCGGTATTTTGCGACAGTGGAGACACGCCGCAGAGCTGTACGTTAGTTTGCTGTTTTTTAAAATCTGATGAACAGATAGTTGGAGAAAAGTGATTGCATTTAACAGGATAAGAGGATAACAGCACTTATACACGTATTATTGATCTTATTACTTGCGATTATAAACCCATTATTGGTTTAAAACAGGCGACATAAACACGGGTGAGAGCCGTGCATGAGAAATTGCAGTGTGTGTGTGTGTGTGTCTAAAACTCTGCTTTATACTGATTTATTTACACTTTCAGCTGTAATAAAGGGAAATACAGAGTTACCCAGATGCACGCTTTGCACGTGTTCTATAGATAGCTCTGGTGTGTGTGTGTGTGCGCGCGCTCGCTCAGTAACACGAGTGTGTGAGTGACATTAACATGAGCTCATCCCTCATCTCCTCTGATCTGCAGGGGTGTTTCTCTGATTTCAGAACAACTGCCCTCAATGTAATACAGACTCTGAAGTGCTCCTGGATGGATGGATGGATAGATAGATAGATAGATAGATAGATAGATAGATGTCACACATTTTCCTTGCATGGAGTATCGATCCTGATTGGTGACTCGCTGCGTGTTTCACCAGTTACGTTTTTATCCTCATTAATAAAAACGACTGATTTCACTAAATGTAGTAAAAAGTCAAATATTTGAGTTTGAAATGTGAAGTTACAGTAAAAACAGTAAAGAACAGAAACGAGAAAAAGCTGCTTAAGAACAATAAAGAACTACATTTACTTCATTACTGTTCACTTCTGTATCAATCACACTGACTATTCGCATCCAAAATCACGTAGACACTCGGCCACGCCCCCTATCCGAGTCCCCTTGCTGAACAGAAGGTGAAACAGGACTCTGTACACCAGTGATTGGTGAAACAGAGTTCAGGTTAACAGTGTTGAAAACTTCTGCAGATCGCTCCAGCTGGCACAGGATGGGGGAGGCGGTGGCCAACGTCGCTCGGAGAATCAACGCCACCATGGAGAATGGATTAGACACGTTAGGTAACATCTCTACTTCACTCAATATCTTTTCCCCAAAAATTATAATCAGACATTGTTATATCTGATTATGTTAACACATGATATTTTCTATAACACCACAGTCTTTTGTTCCTCTTTTACCACAGCAATTATTCAACAAATAAAATCGCACATGTTCTTACATTGTGCACCCAAAAGTATTGGGACACCACTGAACACCGCCCCCCCCCCCCCCCCTTTCTTTTCAAAAAAAGCTTTTATGCTTCTTTCCCACAAACTTGCAAACACAATCTTATCAGACGTCTTTGGATGCAGGAGCATGACATTTTCCCTTCACTTGAATTATGAGTCCCAAACCTGTTCCAGCATGGCATTTGTGCACAAAGCCAGCTCCATGAAGATCTGCTTTCCATGGGTTGGAGAATCTCTTGCTAAAGAGCCCCAACCCTTTTGAATATAGTCATATAATATGACTTTACTAACACCCTTGTAGCTGAATAAATCTCCACTAAATCTATTGGAACATCTTCCCAGAAGAGTGGAGCTCATTATAACAGCAAGTGTAGAGTAAATGTGGAATAAGATGTAAGAAAAGAAGCACATTAAACGTATTTAACTTTTGCCCATATAGTGTGTTATAGCAGCTATAAACAGTCTCTTTATTCTTTAGCACTATTGTTATAGAAGAATGGTGCTGAGGTGTGAGGAATAAAACACATGGAAATATGCTAATATTGGAAAATATTTAACTTCTATAAACGCATTATTCAGTATTTTACTATAACACACACACACACACACACACACACACACACACACACACACACACACAGTGTATTAGCTATAATATAACCATGTCTATGCATAATAAACACTGCAGTGATAAATCTTTGTGTGTGTGTGTGTGTGTGTGTGTGTGTGTGTGTGTGTGTGTGTGTGTTTTTAGACCTGTCGAACTGTAATCTAATCAGTTTTCCTGATGGTGTATTAAAGCTGATCCGCAGCTATGCAGATCAAATCCACATCATCTCACTGGCCAACAACAAACTGAAAAGTTTGAGTGGGAAGTTTTTCACCATGTTCACCCAGTTAACAGGTAGGAGTTATACACCATTGTATCTGTACTATTTGATTTTCTTACCTTCTCATCTGCTCAGTGCAAGATCTAAAAAAAGACCAGGAGCTTCCAGTTAATCCATATGGGAGAAAATCCTTAAATAACCACATCAAGCGATGAAGTCCTGCATAAAAGTGTACAAAAAAACAGTAATCAATTACTTTTACTCCTGTTCCAATTCACTGATCAGTCTTCTAGTCCATCTGTCAGCCACACCTCCTGTTCATCCCTCAGCTCTGTCTCTGTCCATCTCTCAGCTCTGTCTCTGTCCATCCCTCACTTACACTTCCTGTCCATGTCTCAGCCACACCTCCTGTCCATCTTTCAGCTCTGTCTCTGTCCATCTCTCACTTACACCTCCTGTCCATCTCTCAGCTCTTTCCCTGTCCATCTCTTAGCCAAACCACCTGTCCATCTCTCAGCCACACCTTCTGTCCATCTCTTAGCCACACCACCTGTCCATCTCTTAGCCACACCTCCTGTCCATCATTCAGCTCTGTCTCTGTCCATCTCTCAGCCACACCTCCTGTCCATCATTCAGCTCTGTCTCTGTCCATCTGTCACTCACACCTCCTGTCCATCTCTCAGCTCTGTCCATCTCTTAGCCACACCACCTGTCCATCTTTCATTTACACCTCCTGTCCATCTCTCAGCTCTGTCTCTGTCCATCTTTCACTTACACCTCCTGTCCATGTCTCAGCCACACCTCCTGTCCATCTCTCAGCTCTGTCTCTGTTCATCTCTCACTTACACCTCCTGTCCATGTCTCAGCCACAACTCCTGTCCATCTCTCAGCTCTTTCTCTGTCCATCTCTTAGCCACACCACCTGTCTATCTCTCTCTTACACCTCCTGTCCATCTGTCAGCCACACCTTCTGTCCATCTCTTAGCCACACCACCTGTCCATCTCTCAGCCACACCTCCTGTCCATCATTCAGCTCTGTCTCTGTCCATCTCTCAGCCACACCTCCTGTCCATCATTCAGCTCTGTCTCTGTCCATCTCTCACTCACACCTCCTGTCCATCTCTCAGCTCTGTCTCTGTCCATCTCTTAGCCACACCACCTGTCCATCTCTCACTCACACCTCCTGTCCATCTCTTAGCCACACCTCCTGTCCATCATTTAGCTCTATCTCTGTCCATATCTCAGCCACACCTCCTGTCCATCATTCAGCTCTGTCTCTGTCCATCTCTTAGCCACACCACCTGTCCATCTCTCAGCCACACCACCTGTCCATCTCTCAGCTCTGTCTCTGTCCATCTCTCAGCCACACCTCCTATCCATCTTTCAGCCACATCTCCTGTCCATATGAAGCAGAAAAGACTGTCACAGTCATAGTACCATCTTCGACTTAAGATATTTGTAACTTACGATGGGGTTGTCATAACGTATCTCCATTATAAGTAGAGGACGACCTGTATTTGTGTTGTAAATACACACACTGTGAATGGAAGTAACAGGACGCTGCATTGAGCAGCAGTACACACTTAAGGTATATTAATCACTGATATGATGTGTGTGTTTGTGTAGATTTGGATTTACAGGGAAACACACTGACTAAACTCCCAGAAGCTGCTGGAGAATTGCAGCACCTCATCAGCATTAATCTCTCGAACAACAACCTCAACGCCTTTCCTGAGCAACTGACAAAAGTCCCCACACTGCAGAACATCAACTTGTCAGGAAACCAAATCTCAGGTATTATGGAAGAGGAACACATTTGGCTGGGGGTGTCCCAGGTGTCCCATTATTTTTGGGATTGCATAATGCATGCTGTTTTCATATTTTTATGTGCTAATGTATGCTATGTGCTCATTTGGGTTTCTCTTTCAGATGTGTCTTGGGAGGGTGTGTGTGCCATGTCATCCCTGAACATGGTGGATCTGAGATCTAATCCTCTTACGTCATCGCCACAGACTTCCCTGAGCTTCACACTCCTCACATAGACACACAGACATCACCCATCTGCAGCTCATGCTGGAGTGGATGAGGAGCTCAGCAGAGCGGCTCTCAGTCCCTACTACTATAGTGAGAAAGTTAGTGTAATAACACAGCTGGGGTGGTTACGGGGTGTATTATTAGGAGTGTTATTCAGGGTCAGCTGGGTAGACTCAGGGTGAATCTGAAGGTGCAACTACTGGATTTTGAAAACTTTCCCATGGTGAAATGTTGAAAGGTTCTTGTCTGCTGCTGCTGCTTCTGCACTAAATAAACATTCAGATAAATATTTATCAAGACTTCAGTGCTTTCATTTCTCACTGATCTGATCAGACAAAGGTTATGAACCTGCATTCAGACTAGGAGAAGAAAGCTAAAACATCTATATGTACTCAACACTCACATCCTTTTCTTTACATATTTAAGTTTTTTTGGAGATTAAGGGTACAGAAAAGAACAGAGTCAACCTGAATACAATGCCCCTGGAGTAGAAAGGGACAAGCTTGAACCTACAACCTTCTGATTAGTATGCCAGAGCTGTAACCCTGAAGCCACTTTTACACAATTTTCTCTATACACATTAATTTGTCTTATTTTGTGTGAATTACAAAACATTTTGGTGAACTTTTTGATTTTCTATGAAAATGGACATCATCATGTGACCTTTACATGATGGAGGATAATAGCTGTGTGTGTGGTACCATCATCCTGTTCTAAACCACCAAGCTTGAACAGAATATAAAATTAACCTCAGTATAGAAGCTGCCAGATCAGAATTTGTCTCCAAATAAAGGAATCTCACATGCTGAAAATGTAGTGAAATAACGCTCCTTTAATCATGACAGCGTTTAGTGCAGTCAGTCTGGAGATGTGTGTAGACTATTAGAGAAGGAACATCAGATAGCACTGAAGTACACTGTGAACAGTGGAGCTTCATCATCACTTTATACACACACACACACACACACACACACACACACACACACACACACACACTTGTCACATGACTGTGATTCTTATAGCATAGGTTCTCCATATTTCAGATCCACAGATTTTCCCACAAGACAACTAATACACAACACGTACAAAATGGCAGAAATAATATTTTGATGTAAAATACTCAAAACACATTTGTTTGAAACAGAGAATATAATTTAATAGATTATTGGATAAACTTCCTTCATTATCCTGTTTATCATCACAGCTGCTCCTCCTACAATGATGTGTTGCACTGATGGTTTGTAGAGCATCAGACAAAAAACAGAAAAATCTAAACTTGACAGCAGTGAATTCACTATAAATTCAGAGAATTTATTATTTATAAACAGGTGTGAATACATGGTACACGGTGTTTGAGAAGAATATTGCCTCCCCCTAGTGGTAAGGCAGCTTCACTCATATCAGGAAATATCAGAACCTAATAGAAGGTTTTGATATGTCTTTCTACAAGGTGAGTTTCTGTAGTGATTGTGTGATCTCCATACAGCTGGAAATAACCTTTATAAGCAGCTCTACTACACTATACTCACCCACTTTTTCTTCTCTTTTCCACAGTTGTGGAGAACCTGCCCTGAAGTGCACATTCCTTTCTGAAGTCTGAGCTCTGGCTCCTGCCTGGATCCTACTTATCATGAGGTTGTTAGGTTATTGCTAAATTCTCATTGACTGACCTGATAAAAAAAAAAAAAAAAAAGATTAAATCACAGACAGAAGAAATTAGGCTCCTCCTATAGTCATCTTCAGCTCTACTGTAGGTGGTTTTGATGCCATAACTGGGTTACTCTGTTGATCAGGGGTGTCCAATCTTTTCTCAAAAAATTGTATATATAAAAATAAAATATAACAAATCAAATTAAAGCAATACACCTTTTTATTACAATGATTAAATCAAATTTATTTCCATATCACCAGACTGAAATTGAACGGAACCGAGGTACGTATTTTGTGTACTGTTGCACCCCTAGTGAACAAACATTCTTGGGAAAAGATTGTTTTTGTGTAAACTTGTTTTCAAACAGGAAACACAACAAAGTACAGGAATTACCAGCGCTTTAAAATTAGGTGACCAAAAATGGTTTAAAACCTAGTAGATGTAGTGCTAAGATCAGTTTTGGTCTTTGAACATGACAGGACTGAGCTTCACATCTCTGCATTAGGAGATTTTTGAGTCAGAAGCTTGGTGGAGAAATTGCAACTCGCTCTTGTGTGAATCCGCTGGTGTTTTTTGCGATTGCTGTCCTGAGTGAAGCTCTTTCCACACAGTGAGCAGTGGTAGGGCTTCTCTCCTGTGTGAATGCGCTGGTGTCTCTGCAGGCCACTCTGCTGAGTGAAAGTCTTTCCACACTGGAAGCAGTAATAAGGCTTCAGGCCGGTGTGGACCGCTTGGTGTTTTTGCAGACTGCTGTGGTATTTTAAAGCCTTGCCACACTGAAGACATTGATAGGGCTTCTCTCCACTGTGGATGCGTTGGTGTCGTCTGAGAGTTCTCTGCTCTTTAAAGCTCTTCCCACACTGTCTACAGAGGAACGGTTTCTCCCCGGTGTGTGTGTGTTGGTGTTGCTGAAGCGCTTTCAAGTGAGTAAAGCTCTTCCCGCACTCGGAGCAGCAGTAGGGCTTCTCCCCCGTGTGGATACGCAGGTGCTCTTTGAGGGAGCTCTGATGACTAAAAGTTCTCCCGCAGTAGGAGCAGTGATACGGCTTCTCTCCAGTGTGAATGCGTTTGTGCTGCTGGAGAGAACCCTGATTAGAAAAGTTCTTCCCGCAGTCTGAGCACTGAAACGGTTTCTCTCCCGTGTGAATGCGATGGTGCAGCTTCAGGTGGCACTTTTGAGTAAAACTCTTTCCGCACTCTGAGCAGGGAAAGGGCTTCTCTCCTGTGTGGATGCGCTGGTGTCGCTGGAAATGGTCGGTGTGATTAAAAGTCTTTCCACACTGCTCACAGTGACGTGACTTCACTCCTGTGCGAATAAGGTGTGCGCACGGTCCTGTAAAACTCTTCCCACACTCTGAGAAGTCATACGATGTGTCTTCAGTGTGAAGACCCTGGTGGTTCTTTCTGCACACTGAGCAGTGATGAACTTTGTCCTGCTTCTGCCTATGAGAGCGACCATATGAAGATATTTGCTGACTAGTGGACCTTCCTTTGGCCTCCAGATCACCATTGGCATCCTCCTGTTCCGATTTCTGCCCTCTTTTAAACTCCTCATAATGGAATCTCCTTACGTGGTTGTCCAAGTAAATTTGACTTGAATAAGATATTGAACAGAAGGAGCAGGAGAAGGCTTGCAGTATGCCGTCTTTCATTTCTGAAGTAAAAAAATAAGTTGTTATTAAAAAAAATAAAAAATGAAACCATTATATAAAAGAAAAGTATATGCACCCTGACCATCTTACCCAAACATAGACTAAACTTCAGCATGACGATGCTTCTGTACACAAAGGGAGTGAGATAAAGACATGGTTGTTGAAGTGGAAGAACTCAAGTGTCCTGTATAAAGTCCTGACCTCCTCAACCCCACTGAACACCTTCAGGATAAACAGGATTCGGAGACTCCTTACCTCCTCCAACATCAGTGTCTGATCTCACTCATGCTCTTGTATCTGAGTGATCACTGATCCCCACAGTCCCACCCCAAATCCTAGTGGAAATCAAAAGCTTATTTTAACAGTGAAGGGGAACGGGAATGAGATGTTCAACAAGAACATACAGGTGTGATGGTTAAGATACGTTGGCTGTTTAGCGTAGGTGTGTTATGGTGTGTTAAACAGTGTTCTCTTCAGTACAGTACAAAATGCAGTGATGTTCTTTTGGCAGCTTGTTTAAAAAGATACACTAGTAGGACCTTTATTTTGCTCTACGTTTCTTACATCAGATTGTATTCATGTTCTGACCTGGTTGCACTATATCTAAAGAAATATTTCATGCAAGGCTGGAGACACACAACTGTATCAGACATCTTTGAAACATGACATTTTTTCTTCACTTGAACTAGGAGACCAAAACCTGTTCCAGCGTGACAATGCCCCTGTACACAAAGCCAGCTCCATGAACATCTGCTTTACATGGGTTTAAGCAGAAGATTTCCTGCTATAGAGCACCCCAGATCTCCTCACCTTCTTACCCACATCAGTATCTGACTTTACTAACACACATGTAGCTAAATGAATCTTCACAAAATGTAGTAGAACATCTTTCCAGAAACATGGAGTTTATTATTACAGCAAATGCAGACAAAATATGGAATGGGATATTCAAAAAGAAGCACATACCAATCTTATGGTCAGCTGTCCACAAACTTGATCAAATAGCGTATCGGAAAATATGGTCCTTACTGGAGTCCACAGTTCTGCTCAGGTGATCTTCAGTCTTCACATCACTGCAAAAACAACAGCAAAACTGCTTTTCTTCTTTAACAATAATTCAAACATACATTTGTTTATATATAAAAATCTAATCTAAAAGATCTAATGTACTTTTGTGCACATTAATACATGAATAAAGGAGTTTAGAAAAGATTTTTATAAAAGCTGTTAAAGTACAGAACATAAATCCTGGGAAAGTCCATAGATTTTATAATTAGTCACTCGCTCTACAGTATTGATCTTTTAAATACACGCACAGGAAAAAACCCTGAAACATGATATTAGACATTTATATTGAATATGTTAAATATATTTGTTGTATTTTGGAGGGTGGTGGTAGATGGTGGTTAGAGATAGGGGTATATGATGTCTTGTAGATTAGACTCCTGTGTTCTTTCACGTGATTCTGTGAAAGATTTATATCATCACTTTATATATCATTCTATTATTTCATATAATAATTCAATATCATATCAAAATGTTATGTCTCAAAAAATAAGCTAATAAAACACTATAAAAGTGTAAATTATATTTATAAATATAATATTGTAAAATAACTATTTGCTTGGTAACAGATAAAATGTATTTATTCTATTTGACTGATTAAATTTAAGACTCGAAAAACTTCTGAAAAAGTGGCTTTATAAAGGTAAAGAAATGCCCATAAAATGTCAAAATCACTGTAAATATATCTGAAAAGATGAATCTGTGACACTGCTGTGAACTGCCCATCACACAATTATGGTGGTCCTTCAAGTTCCAGCAAAATAACACAAAATATTATCTAATTATCATTAGTGATATATATATATTATTTATTTATTTATTTATTTATTTTGGTCAATATCACACAACCCTAGTTAGAGATAATAAAAATAAATATCCATAAGCAAACAAGGAGAAAACAGAGGTTTGGAATAACTTAGTATAATCAGGTAATGTATTTTTTCTGATAAATTAATCCCAAATAATATGTCTGTTTACTACTTAATTATTTAACACCAATTATGCACAAAGTTAACAAGGAGATAATTAGATAAAACCAAATAAACTAGCGAATGCAGAATGAACTCTCAGTCCACTGACCAGTAAAAACAGATTTCTCTGTAATAACAGGTATACATTATATAAATATAAATAGAATAACCGATTCCTTGTTTCTAATAATGCTCTGTGCAGTTAGCATCCTGCAATTTACCTCAGGATTTACCTCAGTATTTACCTCAGGATTTACCTCAGGATTTACCTCAGTATTTACCTCAGGATTTACCGCAGGATTTACCGCAGGATTTACCTCAGAATTTACCTCAGGATTTACCTCAGGATTTACCTCAGTATTTACCGCAGAAATTTATCTCAGTATTTACCGCAGAATTTATCTCAGTATTTACCTCAGTATTTACCTCAGGATTTACCGCAGAATTTACCGCAGGATTTACCGCAGGATTTACCTCAGGATTTACCGCAGAATTTACCTCAGTATTTACCTCAGGATTTACCTCAGTATATACCTCAGGATTTACCTCAGGATTTACCGCAGAATTTACCTCAGGATTTACCTCAGGATTTACCTCAGGATTTACCTCAGGATTTACCGCAGAATTTACCTCAGGATTTACCTCAGGATTTACCTCAGGATTTACAGCAGAATTTACCTCAGGATTTACCGCAGGATTTACCTCAGTATTTACCTCAGAATTTACCTCAGGATTTACAGCAGGATTTACCTCAGTATATACCTCAGAATTTACCTCAGGATTTACCTCAGGATTTACAGCAGAATTTACCTCAGGATTTACCGCAGGATTTACCTCAGAATTTACCTCAGGATTTACCGCAGGATTTACCTCAGGATTTACCGCAGGATTTACCGCAGGATTTACCGCAGAATTTATCTCAGGATTTACCGTAGAATTTATCTCAGGATTTACCTCAGTATTTACCTCAGGATTTACCGCAGGATTTACCGCAGGATGTACCGCAGAATTTACCTCAGTATTTACCTCAGGATTTACAGCAGGATTTACCTCAGGATTTACCTCAGTATTTACCTCAGGATTTACCTCAGTATTTACCTCAGGATTTACAGCAGGATTTACCTCAGTATTTACCTCAGGATTTACCTCAGTATTTACCTCAGGATTTACCTCAGTATTTACCTCAGAATTTACCTTAGGATTTACAGCAGGATTTACCTCAGGATTTACCGCAGGATTTACCTCAGTATTTACCGCAAAATTTACCTCAGGATTTACCGCAAAATTTACCTCAGTATTTACCGCAGAATTTATCTCAGGATTTACCGCAAAATTTACCGCAGAATTTATCTCAGGATTTACCGCTGAATTTATCTCAGTATTTACCTCAGTATTTACCTCAGGATTTATCTCAGTATTTACCTCAGGATTTATCTCAGGATTTACCGCAGAATTTATCTCAGGATTTACCGCAGAATTTATCTCAGGATTTACCGCAGAATTTATCTCAGTATTTACCTCAGTATTTACCGCAGGATTTATCTCAGTATTTACCTCAGGATTTATCTCAGTATTTACCGCAGAATTTATCTCAGTATTTACCTCAGGATTTATCTCAGTATTTACCGCAGAATTTATCTCAGTATTTACCGCAGAATTTATCTCAGGATTTACCGCAGAATTTATCTCAGTATTTACCGCAGGATTTATCTCAGTATTTACCTCAGGATTTATCTCAGTATTTACCGCAGAATTTATCTCAGGATTTATTTCAGTATTTACCGCAGGATTTACCGCAGGATTTACTTCAGAAGGACGCGAGGACGCACGCGCGCGGCAACAGAGAGCTTGATAAGTAAATGTATTTAAAACCACAGTATGAGTATTTTCTCTGGGAGGTGATGAAGATGAAGATGAAGAAGATAGTGACCTACATCCAGAAAGCTGCCGCTAAAACGTCGCTGCACACCCACTCCTCGCCGGAGATTATTCCACGCATGCGCTGTAATTTGTGTCCCACTGCGCATGCGTCAACATTCCTACTCACACTACTCAGCCCTGCTAGTAGAGACGGTAAGATTAACCGATTTCCGTCGGTGCATTTAACGATTTAAAAAAAGTGTGTATCGGATATACACGTTGGCATTCGTATCACAATGCATCGTTTTTAACATGTTTGCATCGGAAAAAAACAATGTATTTATTATATAATTATTAGTAGATGAACTATACTTTGATTATTCAGAAAGTGCCCAATAACTTGTTGAGCAATATTTTCTATGTAGATTAATTTCTCCTCGCTTTTTCAGCACCACTGCTGCTATGAAAGGCGGGTCCAGGAATTTAGATTACCATGGCAGAGGTAGAGCTGCATCTTCCTGGAGACAGAAAAGGACAATGCAGTACAAAATCGTGTGTGTGAAAGGGGCCATGTGTTAAAAGTCAAAATTGAATGAAAAATAAAGTACTGATACCAGAAACTACTTCCCACCTCTGAATTAACAACGACGTGAGATTTTAGACTGACCCTCAGTATTCTCAGTCTGTGCTTAGATAACCAGCCCCAGGGTGTGTTTAGTGATGGAGACAAAGCAAGTCGTTCTGGATCAGTGTAAATGACATACAGGAAAGTAGAAAAGTTTATAGGACTTCAGGAGGTCTTCATTATCATCTTCTTTAAGCTGCTCCCATTAGAGGTCACCACAGCAGGTCATCTATCTTCATACCCCCCTGTCTTCTACATCTGCCTTTTTCAAACCAACTCGCTGTATGTTTTCCTCGTTTCCTCCTTCCTAGTGGAGTATGAGATCTCCCTCTGGCTGGAACTAGGAGGAGATATTTATAACATATAGAATAGGAATTTTAGTTATAGAATATAAGTGCTAATTTTATAGCTATTAAATGGCTGGTTATCGTTGATCAGTAGAAGATGCTGCACTTTAGAGCTGCAGCTAACGATTATTTTTCTGTCGACTAATCTAGCGATTATTTTTATTTTTTGCTTATTCTAGTGTTCTTTTTTTGATTAGCTAATTAAAGTTAAATAATTAATTAATGTTAATTAATGGATAACTTAAAAAAAAAAAGATAAGTACAACTTATAATATAATATTGTACATTTTATTAAATTTTATCCAAAAAATACTTTTTTACAGTATACAAAAATAAAGTGGCAAAAATAAAATGTAAACAACACTTTAGCATCAGGCATGAATAATTCTATATATATTCACAAACATTCAAAATGCCATATAAATTCACCTAAAGCACTGCTCAACACTGTGCAGAAATTCATGAAGTGTAACACCATTTGGGGCTGCAAACAGTGACGTCCTTTATATGAAAGAAATCTTGTACACAGCTTTGCCTCTTCCTAAGAAAAAACAAACACAATAATTAACATTAGGAACCAATTTAAACATGAAGTCTATGAATGCTAATAATATATCAACTGTACTGTATTTCAAAGAGGACAGTAAATCTGCATATTTTATATGAACTGAATGTGATTAATTACACTACTTAATTACTTTGATTAAAATATTAATTATTTTTCAGAAAGTGTAGTGAATTTGTCATTTTATTATAAAATACAGAAAGCATTTTAAACTCTTTTTAACTATGAGAGAATTTGTTATTATAATTATGATTGTTTTATTTAATTGGCTTGTGCCAAAAGTAAACAGAAATGCACTAGTAGCCTATTTATCTACATGTTGACGTTCACTACTAGATTACAGTGAACTGTTAATGTAAATCTAGTAGTGAATCTTAAGTCTGTGTGCATAAACAACTTCCAACAACAGTACATGTAAATTAAAAGTTAAAGTTTGCTTTATTGTCGCCACAGTAACCTATACAGTATTTTTACAGTTTATACTGTTAGCGATTAGCATTAGCATTATTACCTAGCATATAGTAATTAATTCTTGACCAAAACACAGCAGGTAAGAACACAACAATTTCTCCCAAAACTAAGTGTAATAATAAATACTTACAAAGACGCCTCGTCCTTTTGAGGTCGGAGAGCACCAGGATGTTTTCTTCTGAGGTGCTCGTGAATCGCAGTCGTGCTGCCGTGTTACGCCATTTCGGTTTTGCAAAAGGGAACAAAGGATCATTTTATTTGGCCTCTGTTTAAAGTATTCCTGTACTTCATTCCTAGGAGCAGAAGCCCCATTACACCAGATGAATGTAAACAGTGTGACGCGTCGACGCATTTCACGCATGTCAACGTATTTTCGTAGTCGACGTAATCGATTAAGTCAACGCGTCTTTGCAGCACTACTGCAGTTACATTACGTATGTTTAATTTACATACACAACACACTGGAGAGTCCTGAGATACCACAAAACGCACGTGTGTCTAGATGTTGCTGCACAGCTGTACCACCTATGATGCTCTGATTTAGTAACTCTAACTGAACTACTGTATATGAATCGTCAGATGTTTTGGATGCAGGAGCATGACATTTTGCCTTTACTTGAACCAGGAGAAACAAACCTGCTCCTGCATGACAATGTCTCTGTGTACAATGCCAGCTCCATAAAGATCTGCTTTCCATGGGTTGGAGTGGAAGATCTCCTGCTATAGTCCTGCAAAACTATTAGACCTATTGAACAGAATGTGAACACTGACTGCACCCCAAACCTTCTCACCTACATCAGTACCTGACTTTACTAACACCCTTTTAGATAATTGAAAAAAATCTAGCAGAACATCTTCCCAGAAAAGTGGAGCTCATTATAATAGTAAAATGACTGAATGTGGAATTAGATGTTCAAAAAGATTCACATAGCAATCTTATGGTCAGGCGTCCACATACTTTTGACTATATGTGTATTTTAATTTAAAACAAGTCTGTAGTAATAAACTTAAAGATGTGTTTGGTAAACTAGAAACTGTGTCTCTTTTCTCTTTCTTTACTATCACCTCTCACACTGGAGACTCCCTTTATAAATCTTATATAAACACATTACTCTTTACAGAAAACGTAATCAGTGATGTGTGCGCTGTACACGTCCCTGCGAATGGGTCGTTACCATAGAAACAGTGACGTGTTAATGTAAACCTGCTCCTGGAGAATTAATCACCACCGTAGCTCAGTTGTTTAATTCTGATCAGAAGGTCAGTGGTTTAAGCTGCAGTATTGCCACTCTTAGGTCCCTTGAGCAAGGCCCTTAACCTTTGTGTTCCAGGGGCACTGTATAATGTCCGACCCCAGCTCTCCAACATGCGAAAAAATTATTTCACAGTATTGTAAAAAGTACATGTGGTAATTAAAAAAAGCACCTTTTTTACCCAGTGACTGCTGTTTCTATTGCTGGTGGAAGGCTCTTGTTTGTTTATGAGCGTAGCTTAAAGCTCGATTATGAGCAGTGATGTGGTTTGTGTCCAGTTTGGACACGCTGGTGGTGTTAAAGACTTATAGTGGCTGATAAAACTGTTCCTGCAGTGTGAGCAGAAGTATGGCTTTTCACTGAAGGTGCTGTGGTGAAGAAACGTTTCCAGCAGCGTGAGCAGTGATACGGCTTCTCCCTGGTGTGACTGCGCAGATAGAGTTCTTGCCGCACTGAGAGCAGGAGTATGGCCATGGACGCACTGGTGTAGTTCGAGAGAGCTTTGGTGACCAAAAGACAAGCCGCGTTGTGGACATGGATAGGGCCTGGTTCCGGTGTGGACTGATCAGTAAAACTCTTCCTGCAGAAAGGGCAGCGGTACGGCTCCTTCGTTTTAACATTATACTTATTATAGAAACTGCCTATTAGAGATGAATGATAATAACAGGTATTCTGTATGAGTCTGAACACAAGCTGGGTAGTGCTACTATTACTATTGCATGTTACTTGCACAACGGGGAAATTTTGCACTCCTACTGTAAGATATGCATTCCCCTTCTACACCTCCATCTTCCTTTTTTTATTTAATTTTAATTTTTTATTTTTTTATAAAAAGTACATCATGCTACTACATGTCATATGTAAATATTTTAATAATATACACTTTCTGCACCCACTTGTAGATAATTATAACTTCCTCATTATTTCCTCTTCTCTTTACTGTTTAATGATGTTGAATGTTTAATATTTGCTGTAGTTTGCCTGTAGCCTCACTTAAGCATTTCATTGTACAAATGGTCACTGAAACTTGAACTTGAAACTTGAAACTTGTTATGCAGACACATTTGAGTCTAAATAACATAATCATTTAGTCTGTCCTCACATTATATCATTCTGACATGGAGGACATTCACTCATAATATATAGTTCTGAGTGTGTCTCAGATCAGCTTGGTTCAGATTGTGATCCATAGGAGTTTTTGCTGGGGTCATAGCACAGGGTCAGCTATGATACAGTGCATCTGGAGCACAGAGGGGTTAAGGGCTTTGCTCCAGTGCCCTCAGTAGCAATTTGGTGGTGCTGGGGTGCTGGGAAACCCCTGACCTTCTGATTTTCTTAACCATTGAGCTAGCACTGTGGATAATGCATAAGAACATGTGATAATGGCATGAACTCACCATACAGGAGTAGGCACTGTTCAGAGCTTCACCTTGTACTACCAGATCTCCCTAAAACGGGCAGAAGTAAGCACCAAGAAGAACCTTTACCCCCTTATTGAACACTCCCAGGTCTGAATCAGGAATACCGGACTTCTAAATTTCTAGTCCAGCTGGAAGGGTTCATCTGGCTTGAAGAGAAACCCCCATGGGAACAGGGGAATCAGGGATGAAAAGTTCATCAGTTCTCCTACTGATATTCCCCATGTCCTTCCTCTGCACATGTTTGGACCATCTCAATCGAGCCTCCCTCACCTTGTCTCCAAAACATCCTACATGCGTTGTCCCTCTAATAACGAGGATCTACAAACCTGATTAAAAAGAAATTGCTAACTACGGAAATGCGACAACACAAAACAGCTGGAAAAACATTCACATCCGAAACACAGCACGTAAATTCAATGGCTGAATACCTGACGTGAGCAAGCACACATTTAATCATGATCGAGCTTTATGAGTGAAATCAATGTTTAATATTTGTTGTTGTTCAATAGACAAGTAATTACATTTCTAAAAACATAAAAGAACAACCACAGAATTATTCCTGTTTTATTCCTGACGATTACATTTACAGCTTAATTCTAACTTTATTAAATTGCTAGCTGAATGAAACAGTCAGAGTCAGAAAACACCTAAAATGATCTCATTGTGTAGTGTATGTTTATGTACAGACAGGACTCACAAGGTCTGAGCTTCATCTGTAATGCTTTCTTCTGTTGGTCCTCACAGTCTGAAGTCCCTCCATGTGAAAAAAAGGCTCAAAAAAGAAACACAAACATAGCAATACAAATATATCAAATCGCTGTCAGATTTAAAACTGTGTGTGTGTGTGTGTGCGTGTGTGTGTGTGTGTGTGTGTGTGTGCGTGAGTGACACACACACACACACACACACACACACACACACACACACACGCACGCACGCACGCACACACACACACACACACACACACAGTTAAACAACAATTTGACACACATTTCCCAGAAAGCTGGAGTTAATGAGGAGATTTTTATTATCACATTGAAGAGTATCTGTGTCGTGAGTTTGCTGCCGTCCTACTGGTGGATTTAGTCTCATAGAGATTTTAATTTCACCAAATGTATGACCAAAGCTTTTTTATTTTTTACGATGTGAGATTTTGCTTTTGGAGCAACAATTTCTACAGTGTAAACTTAACTACACACATTCACTATGTGTATTTCATTTACATTACGCATTTATAGAAAACATTAACCAGGATTATCCCATCAAATCACACTAAATATGTTTAAGTACAGCACATTTGCATACAATTGTCAAAAACAATTCTGCAACAAATCTATAGAAGGTAATGTTATCAAATAATTAACTGCTCCTCATGTCTCCAAACATATACATACTGTGCAAAAGTTGCAGCGAAAAAATGCTGTTAAGTGAGAATTCTTTCAAAAATTAGTGGGTTTTTTTTTCAATCATGTAACAAAATGGAAAGTAAACAAACATAAAAATCCAAAACAAATCAGTATTTGGTGTGACCCAGTTTGGCTTTTAATTCTTACTTTTGCACACTTCGGACACTTACACAAAGTGTGTCATATCCTCACACAGGTTTTCTTACCACTTCCACGCTGTATCTTTTTATTTCAGCTTCTCCTATTAGGGGCGCCACAGAGGATCATCCGTCTCCACACCCCCCTATCCTCTACATCTGCCTCTTTCACACCAACTACCTTCATGTCTTCCCTCACCACATCCATAAAACTCCTCCTTGGTCTTCCTTTTTTCCTCCTTCCTGGTGTCTCCATCCTCAGCATTCTCCTTCTGATATACCCCATGTCCCTCCTCTGCACATGTCCAAACCATTTAAATCTCCCCTCCCTCACCTCGTCTCCAAAACGTCCTACATGCGCTGTCCCTCTAATAAACTCACTTCTAATCCTGTCCATCGTCGTCACTCCCAATGAACATCTCAACATCTTCAGCTCTGCTACCTCCAACTCCACCTCCTGACTTTTACTCAATGCCGCTGTCTCTAAACCATACAACATCTCAGGTCTCACCACAGTCCTATAAACTTTCCCTTTCACTCTCACAGATACTCTTCTATCACAAATCACTCCTGCTATCACTCTTCTCCACCCACTTGTACCTGAACTCCTCCACCTTCTCCACCTCTTCTTCCTGCAACCGCACCCCTCCACTTCTCTCCCTCTCATTCACACACATGTACTCTGTCTTATTCCTACTGACTTTCATTCCCCTTCTGTTTAGCGTGTACCTCCACCTCTCCAGGCTCTTCTCCACCTGCTCCCTACTCTCACCACAAATCACAATATCATCCACAAACATCATAGTCCACAGAGACTCCTGTCTGACCTTGTCCTTCAACCAGTCCATCACCACTGCAAACAGAAAAGGGCTCAGAGCCGATCCTTGATGCAGTCTAACCTCCACCTTGAACCAGTCGGTCGTTCCTACTGCACACTTTACTGCTGTCACACTGTCCTCATACATGTCCTGCACCACCCTTACATACTTTTCTGACACACCTGACTTCCTCATACAATACCACAACTCCTCTCTCCACCCTGTCGTATGCTTTCTTTAAATCCACAAACACACAATGCAACTCCTTCTGACCTTCTCTATACTTCTCCATCAACATTCTCAAAGCAAATAATGCTGTGGTGCTCTTCCTTGGCATGAAACCATACTGCTGCTCACAGATGGTCACCTCTTCTCTCAGCCTGGCTTCCACTACTCTTTCCCAGAACGTCATGGTGTCACTGATCAACTTTATTCCCCTGTAGTTACTGCAGGTCTGCACATCTCCCTTATTCTTAAAGATCAGTACCAGCACACTCCTTCTCCTTTCCTCAGGCATCTTCTCATCTTCCAAAATCCTGTTAAACAATCTGGTTAAAAACTCCACTGCATCTCTCTGTCTAGCTACACTGTCCCCCACCAACACCTTACAGTTTCCAATCTCCTCCAGGTTGCAGCTCCTACATAGAACATAGTCCAACTGTGTGCACCTTCCTCCACTCTTATACGTCACCCTCTGCTCCTCCTTCTACTTAAAATACGTGTTCACCACTGCAATTTCCGTCCTTTTAGCAAAATCTACCACCATCTGCCCTTCCACATTCCTCTCCTTAAGGCCATAACTACCATCACCTCCTCATCACCTCTGTTTCCTTCACCATTAAAGTCTCACCAATCTTTCATTCCTAGGTTCACCTTCTACCACTTCATCTGATCACTTCAGAAATTTTCCTTCTGCTCCATCTCACAGCCCACTTGTGAAGCATCCACACCATGATAGAACAGTTTAAAGACCTTTAATGTTCCTGGCCTTACTCCCTTTCCACTTGTTCTCCTGAACACACAACATCTCTACCTTTCTCCTCTCAATCATATCAGCTCCCTCTCTCCCTTTTCCAGTCGTAGTACCAACATTTAAAGTACCAACCCGAACCTCCACTCTCCTCCACTTCTCCTTTCCCTGCTGTCTCTATAGACATCGTCCTCCTCTCCTTCTCCTCCTTCATCCAACAGTAGCCCAATTTACACAGGTACCCTGTTGGTTAACGATACCTGTGGTGGTCGTTGGTAACCCGTGTCTCGACCGATCCGGTACGAAATTCTGATTCCTGATCTGCATATTTGATTTGCCACGTTTTACGCCGGATGTCCTTCATAACACAACCCTCCACATTTATGCGGGCTTAAGACCGGCACTAAAAGTGACCTGACTTGTGTAACACTAATGGCTGGGTTACCACTGCCAAGTTAAAATCATTAAACTCATCTTCTTCTTCCCTCCCTCAGATACCACAGCTTCCGCTCGGATCTTGGCATACATAAAACTCAACCCCAGCAAAACAGAATTGCTGGTCATTCCAGGTGATTCATCTCCAGGTCAAGATCTCTAAATAACTCATAGCTCTTTGCTCTCCCCTTCAGTCACTGTTTACAACCTTGTGGTAACTATGGACTATCAACAGTGTTTCCCTCACATGTTGCTAATGTGGCTCGTTCTTGCCGATTCTCCTAGATGTCTGAACTGCAAAGTCACTCGCTATCTTGATGGGTAAAGACCTTCATCTTCCTGAAACACTTAAATTAACACTTTTTCAGCTATGTTTTGTCTTCATTTAAAACAAAAATACTCTTAAGTTGTAGACTGATTTGTATTACGTTTGTAATTCAATATACCAGTGTAGATTTATTCATTGCTAGAGACCTAAAGCACTTTTGTACGTCGCTCTTACATCGCAAATGTAAATGTGATTGTATTGTGAGCACAGTGACTATAGTGAGTGAATATTGTGAGTATAGTGAATAAGTATAGCTAGTGAGTATAGGGAGATTAAGAAATTAGTATAATAAGTATAGCGAGTGAGTATAATGAGTACAGCGTGTGAGTATAGCGTGTGAGTATAATGAGTATAGCGTGTGAGTATAGGGAGAATAAGAAATTAGTATAATAAGTATAGCGAGTGAGTATAATGAGTATTGCTTTTGAGTATAATGAGTATAGCGTGTGAGTATAATGAGTACAGCGTGTGAGTATAGCGTGTGAGTATAATGAGTATAGCGTGTGAGTATAATGAGTATAGCGTGTGAGTATAGGGAGAATAAGAAATTAGTATAATAAGTATAGCGAGTGAGTATAATGAGTATAGCTTGTGAGTATAATGAGTATAGCGTGTGAGTATAGCGTGTAAGTATAATGAGTATAGCGTGTGAGTAAAATGAGTATAGCGTGTGAGTATAGCGTGTGAGTATAATGAGTATAGCGTGTGAGTATAGCGTGTGAGTATAATGAGTATAGCGTGTGAGTATAGTGTGTGAGTATAATGAGTATAGCGTGTGAGTATAGCGTGTGAGTATAATGAGTATAGCGTGTGAGTATAATGACTAGCGTGAGTATAGCGTGTAAGTATAATGAGTATAGCGTGTGAGTATAATGAGTATAGCGTGTGAGTATAGGGTGTGAGTATAATGAGTATAGCGTGTGAGTATAATGAGTATAGCGTGTAAGTATAATGAGTATAGCGTGTGAGTATAGCGTGTGAGTATAATGAGTATAGCGTGTGAGTATAGCGTGTTAATATAATGAGTATAGCGTGTGAGTATAATGAGTATAGCGAGTGTAGGGTGTGAGTATAATGAGTATAGCGTGTGAGTATAGCGTGTGAGTATAATAAGTATAGCGTGTGAGTATAATGAGTATAGCGTGTGAGTATAATGATTATAGCGTGTGGGTATAACGAGTATAGCGTGTGAGTATAACGAGTATAGCGTGTGGGTATAATAAGTATAGCGTCTGAGTATAATGAGTATAGCGTGTGAGTATAATGAGTATAGCGAGTGAGTATAATGAGTATAGCGTGTGAGTATAGCGTGTGAGTATAATAAGTATAGCGTGTGAGTATAATGTGTGGGTATAATAAGTATAGCGTGTGAGTATAGCGTGTGAGTATAATGAGTATAGCGTGTGAGTATAATGAGTATAGCGTGTGAGTATAGCGTGTGAGTATAATGAGTATAGCGTGTGAGTATAGCGTGTGAGTATAATGAGTATAGCGTGTGAGTATAGCGTGTGAGTATAATGAGTATAGCGTGTGAGTATAGCGTGTGAGTATAACGAGTATAGCGTGTGGGTATAATAAGTATAGCGTGTGAGTATAGCGTGTGAGTATAATGAGTATAGCGTGTGAGTATAATGAGTATAGCGTGTGAGTATAATGAGTATAGCGTGTGAGTATAGCGTGTGAGTATAATGAGTATAGCGTGTGAGTATAATGAGTATAGCGTGTGAGTATAGCATGTAAGTATAATGAGTATAGCGTGTAAGTATAATGAGTATAGCGTGTGAGTATAATGAGTATAGCGTGTGGTATAATAAGTATAGCAAGTGAGTATAATGAGTATAGCGTGTGAGTATAACGAGTATAGCGTGTGAGTATAACGAGTATAGCGTGTGAGTATAACGAGTATAGCGTGTGGGTATAATAAGTATAGCGAGTGAGTATAATGAGTATAGCGTGTGAGTATAACGAGTATAGCATGTGGGTATAATAAGTATAGCGAGTGAGTATAATGAGTATAGCGTGTGAGTATAATGAGTAAATTCTGCCCAAAGAAATATTTACTCGGTGGGGAGCTCCAGCATACTTGGTCTCTGACCGTGGCCCTGAATTTACCTGTAAATGATGGAGGTTAGTTCAAAGACTCACTACAGCATATCATCCGCAGACCAACTTGACTGAAAGGATCAACTGGACCTTAAAGACAATAATAGAATGTTATGTCCGTGACAACCACTGTGACTGGGATAAGTGGATACCAGAGTTCCAAAATGCCATTAATTCAGCATGGCAAGAGAGTACAGGTCTCACTCCAGCAGAAATTGCAAAGGGATGCAAGCTAAAGGGTCCAAGTGACCATGTGGCTGCAGCACATTTGAAAAACAGAAAGCTTTTCTTGACCAATTGTGCAAGAAAGACAGAGCAAGGGCCTGAGTCCTTCGAGGAGGGAGATCTGGTTTGGATCCTCACACACCCTCTGTCTAGATCTGCAAACTCTTTTATGGCCAAGTTAGCCCCAAGATGGCAAGGTCCTACAAAATCATGAAACGGGTAAATAATTAAATTTTTGTATTGTGCTTTTAACAATGAACATTTTCTCAAAGCAGCTTTACACAGATAATGTGGTGATTAAAAGTAAATATGTTCTTTGTAAGTAAGTCTGTCCCTGATGAGCAAATAATGTTGGTTACAAAGTTGTAATGCTTGACAATCTGAATCAATGTGATGCATACAATTACTTTTGGAGGGAGGGGTGTGTAACAGATTTACTGTTGCATTAGTACCAGTAGTGTTTTTGCAATGTTATAGTTAGTTTTATCATTAGGACGCGCTCAAAAATCCAAGTACAGTATTTGTGTGCTTTAAAGGGAGTGGTGAAGGAATTTTAGGCAGGAAGTAGTGTGCTAAACACAGGGGAAAACACCCTAGCATGCTCGCTAACCTGACAGGATTTCTGTAACAGATTAAATCATTTCTACTCTTTTATATAATTTCTAGTCTTTGAGAAAGAAATGAGTTTATTAGTGATTCATTTCTCACATTATAGCTTAATTCATCCTCATTTAAGATGCTACACTGCACTAGATGCCAGGTTTCTAAATCCATCAGCTAGATTTTAATTAAAGATATAAATAGTTCAGAGTAATAATCTAATTAATAAATGTTTGTTGTTTTATTAAAATGTAAAGCATTAATACAAGAATCCCCTGAGAAGAGTGAATTGTGTTCTGGAAAATTTCAGAAATATATAAAACACATTTTTTCAACAAGCCTCAAGTTAATGCTGCATATCATCAAATAAAAAGATAAAATCACTTCTTACAGCTTTTGTTAATTTAACGACAATTTAATAAAATTGTAATAAAAATGTAATGCTCTACATTCTGAAAGAAAATGTTTTAAATATGAATTTTAAATGAATTAAAAGCAATTGCTGATACTGATGTAATGACCGAAATTCCGATTTTTCCAGGTGATCAATTTAAAACACATTAACACGTCCTGTTTCATAAAACACGTATAAAATATATACAAGATGCCAAATAAATAAAATCCATCGCCAACAATGAAAGTTGTGCTTCAAATAGTTTTATTACAAACAATACACATGCAGACATGTAATAAAACACATTATTAAATAAAAACAGTTAAAAACATACATTCCAAAATTAATACGATTAATAAAACAATCAGACTTTAGGCATTTCATTGAGAGGAACAAAAACATTTTCTCTCTAATTGGAAGACAGTTTTGGATTAATTCACTTAAAGTTGCTAGCATCAGGCTAAAATGTCACTGTTAGAACAGCATATTTTACTAAAATAAATAATCCTAATACAATTTCACCCAGTTAAAAGACAAATATGTTTTTATTTTAAAGACCCGAAATATTAGTGTTTGATGTAACAAATGAGCATTGATGCGATCAGTTTTAACAAGCTGTCATTACATTGAACAGTCTTCATTTAATTCCATTTAGAAACGTTAGTTTCTAGTTAACCTGTGCTGAATTTTAAATTTAGCATTCATGCTAACCTTTCTAACAATTATTAGATTTAGCCTTGTTAGCATATTTAAGTAAAATATCCACTGGAACAGACTAGCGTTCCTCAGCAGGACTTGTTTGTATTTCACGGCTAATATCAAGCCAAGGCTACACACTTGTTGAGTCGCTTCGTTCTGAGCAACTGTGGCACATTGTGAAGGAAAATGGAAAAGAAATATTTTAGGAAAAACCACCATGTTTTACTATACAATTATTATACTATTTACAAAATGCTAGTAACAGGTTAATAAAATAGTCAAAAATACGGAATTGTCTCAGCGGGGAAATTTTCAGTAACAAATGCTAGGTGTAAAAACTAATGTGAGTATGACCCGAAGCCCAACCCACACTAAGACAGTTTACTATAAAACACTACAGTAGTCAGAAGGTGGCGTTAGACAGCCAACTAAACGTCTTGAAGCTTCAGTAAAGCTACACCCTGTGATATAATATACCAAACTGTATTTTCATTGTGAATACATTTTCATGAAGCTCCTGCAGCCATTTCTGATGCTGTGAACAAGCCACAGTCTAAATGCTGTCACTTACATGTGAACGAAAAGAATAACTGATGTAGCCTTTAATCATGACTGTGGCCCTCAGAAACACACAGCAGTGTGAAATGTTACTGAGTTAAGTGTTTCACAGCTCGGGGTAAAGTATCGTACTGAACCTCACCTGGAGCAGCCAAATGTGGATTCACTTCACCTGCACACAACTGCATTCTTCTTTACTCTAAATGTGATCAAATCTTCTAATTGGACAGAACAGTGTAATACGACCAGAGAAAAGCTCAGGATAATGAAGAAAGTGAGATGTACACTGTACTTTAAGTTCTTAGCCCAAACACTCTACGGTCAAAAGTATTAGGACACCCGACTTTTACACTCTTATGTGGTTCTTCCCAAACTGCTGGAGACACACATCTTTGGAAAATAACATTTTGTGTTCACTTGAACTAAGACCAAAACTGTTCTAATTCTCCTGTACACAAAGCCAGCTCCATGAAGATCTGCTTTCCATGGGTTGGACTGGAAGATGCTGTAAGTGTGACAAATAAAGGCTATTCTATTCTAAGACCTCCTGCTATAGAGCTCCAAACCTAGTGAACACCCATTTGGGTGAATGTGAACGCTGACGGCACCCCAGGTCTCCTCACCTCACCTACATCAGTACATGACTTTAATAACACACATGTAGCTGCATGAATCTTTACAAAT
>MU551682.1:130982-148961 GCA_024362625.1 Silurus asotus | reverse complement strand
AAAATAATTTGGATTTATATTAACTGTCTGGATTTCTTGCCTGATGTTTTCAATTTTATTATTAAAAAAGTTCATGAAATCATTACTACCTATTGATGGTGTGCATGTGAGTGCAGTGCTTTTATTCCCTGTTAATTTTGCTACCGTGCTGAATAAAAATCTAGGATCAATATAATTATTTATATTGAGTTTGTATTCTTGCGTACCAGTGTAAGATATATTCACTACTAGAGATTAAAGCACTTTTGTACGTCGCTCTGGATAAGGGCGTCTGCTAAATGCCGCAAATGTAAATGTAAATGTAGGATTATGTTTGTTATTGTCTGTGAGGGTGGAGAAATATGCTGATCAGCAGCACTAAGAGATTTTCTAGAACTCAGGAGATTCTCCTTCCATGCTGTTTGAAATACTGTTCATTTTGTTTGACGCCATTTACGTTCTAATTTTCGAGTGGTCTGTTTTAAGGTGCGCGTATGATCATTATAAAACTTAGCAGCACTAAGAGATTTTCTATAATTTAGGAGGCTCTCCTTCCATGCTATTTGAAATACTGTTAATTTTGTTTGACGCCATTTACGTTCTAATTTTCGAGTGGTCTGTTTTAAGGTGCGTGTATGATCATTATAAAACTGTGCAAATTTTTTCTCCCTGATCATTTTGGTCTTAAGGGGAGCTCCATCATCTAGAGTATAACGTTACGTTGTTTTTAGATGTTCAGTGGCCTAGTCGAGCTCTGCGGGGTCTGACGGAGATCCATCTAATATCGTAATTTCGGGAAGATTATTAATAAAACGCGCTGCTGTAGCTGACGTGAAAGTACGCTTAACACGGTAACGTGGTGAGGTAGAAATGCAGTGACTGAGGCAAATTTTAAAAACGAGATTAGATAATGGTCTGAAATAACTTCAGACTGTGGAATTACAACTAAGTTTTTTATTTTTAATCCAAATGTTAACAACAAATCGAGAGTGTGTGCGCCACTATGAGTGGGTCCTATAACATTCTGATTAATTCCAACTGAATCTAGAATGGACACAACTGCTGCTCTTAAGGAGTCTTCCTGATTATCAAAATGAATATTAAAGTCTCCAACAATTAATGCTTCGTGTAAAGAAGTAGCTAAATTTGTAATGAAATCTGCAAATTCTATGAAAAAATCAGACTCGGGCCCCTGGGGGTCTATAAACAATAATTAGTGGAATTAACTGACTTGACCTGCTTTCGGACACTGAATATTTTATGTTGGTGTAAAGAACTTCAAATGTTTTACATTTGTGTTTAGTCTTTTTTGTGATGTTTAGATTATTACTATAAATAGCTGTGACTCCGCCTCCTCTGCCATTTAGACAGGGTTGGTTTATGTAACTATCAACCCAGCCATTAGGGAGGCACAAGCCAGTGCATTCTTAGTGCCGGTCCCAAGCCTGGGTAAATGGGGAGGGTTGCGTTAGGAAGGAGATCCAGCGTAAAACATGTGCCAAATCAAATATGCGGATCACAAATAAGAATTTCATACCGGATCGGTCGAGGCCCGGGTTAACAACGACCGCCACAGGTATCGTTAGCCGACAGGGTACCGGTGGAAATTGGGCTACTGTTGGCCGAAGGAGGAGAAGGAGAGGAGGAAGACATCTACAGAGACGGCAGGGAAAGGAGCAGTGTAGGAGAGTAGAGGTTAGGGTTGGTACTTTAAATGTTGGTACTATGACGGGTAAAGGGAGAGAAGTAGCTGATATGATGGAGAGGAGAAAGGTAGATATGCTGTGTGTTCAGGAGACCAAGTGGAAAGGGAGTAAGGCCAGGAACATTGGAGGTGGATTTAAACTGTTTTATCATGGTGTGGATGGAAAGAGAAATAGTGCAGGGGTGATTCTGAAGGAAGAGTACAGTAAGAGTGTAGTGGAGGTGAAGAGAGATTCTGATAGGGTGATGATCGTGAAGGTGGAAGTTGAAGGGATGATGATAAATGTCATCCCGGTATACACAAATTTGGCTCCCGGTATACACAAAACCTGTGCTGCTGGTGCCCCTTAAGGTCTAGCTAATTTTACGTGCCTCAGAATGGAGTCTCCTAAAACCAGAGCTCTTTCAGGTTTCTCAGCGGGTGCTTCACTGAGGAGAGCAAACCTGTTGGACACGCGAAGCGGAGAGGAATAGTGCTCCCGTGGGCGAGCCTTAGCGTTAGCTTTGGCTTTGCGAGTATGCCGCCGAGTCGTCACCCATTCGCCCCGCTGCGAGGGCTCTAATGTCGGAGTCGGGGGAATAGTACCTTCACCTAGGGCTTCCAGACTTTCCCCTGCAGAACTTGGACTGCTCTCACACTCACTACTTCTATCAAGCTATCATTGTTGCTGGAGATTTCAACCACTCCAACCTGAGATCTGTTTTACCAAAATGTCACCGCAATGTCTCCTGCTCTACCAGACCAGGTGTACACAAACATACCTGGGGCATACACAGCCATTCCCCTCCCCCACTTGGGTCAGTCTGATCACCTCTCTTTGTTAATGCTACCCAAATACACACCACTGATCAAACGTGTGAAACCAGCTCTGAGGACAGTCAAGGTATGGCCAGAGGGGGCCATTCCTTCTCTACAGCAAGTTTCAGGATACTGACTGGAATATGTTTGCCTCACAGGCCACACTGGACTCTGGACACTTACACATCATCTGTTTTGGACCATATTAACACATGCATTGACAATGTCACTACTGTCAAACACATGAAATGCTTTCCTAACCAGAAGCCGTGGATGAATTTTGAAGTCCGTCTCCTGTTGAAAGCAAGAGATGCTGCTTTTAAATCTGGCAGTGCAGAGGACTACAACAGAGCCAGGGCCAACCTGAAAAGAGGCATCAGGAAAGCAAATCTCACATTCAAACTCCACATAGAAGAGCACTTTCACAACTCTGACCCCAGACGCATGTGGAAAGGCATTCAGTCAATCACAGACTACAAAGCTACAGCTCAACCAACCAGCAGTGCCTTCCAACTGGATGAGCTCAATCACTTTTTTGCTCGTTTCGACCAAAGCAAAAATCATTACACAACAACCACAGACTCTTCTACTGCTTACAGCCCACTTTCACTCTCAACAACGGACGTCTACTTAGTGTTTAGCAGAGTGGATGCACGAAAGACTATAAAAAGTTTAAAACGCCGATACAAACACAATTCCCGGTGAACAGTTCAACAACAGGAAACAGGAACTGACGTCACGCAGGAATTGCATTCCTAGACTCAAAAGTGTCTAGGAATGCACCACTCCCAAGCCATGGTACCAACATGACTGAAGACCACTACTATCATACCAGTGCCTAAGCACTCAGCTGCTTAATGCCTGAATGACTATCGACCAGTTGCACTCACCCCCATTGCTATGAAGCGCTTTGAGGAACTGATCCTGAATCACCTCACCTGCGGGCCTACCACCTACGCTGGACCCATACAAGTTTGCCTATCGCCTGAACAGGTCAACAGAGGATGCAGTTTCCACAGCTCTTCATTCTCCTCTCACCCACCTGGATAAAAGCAACACCTACATCAAAATGCTGTTTCCGATGTAGGTCCAGAATCCAGCGATGTTTGCATCGATAGGCAAACATCGATGGATTCTGGACTTTCTCACCAAAAGACCTCAATCGGTCAGGTTGGGCAACCAGGTATCCTCAACCCTCATTCTGAACACTGGCATACCGCAGGGCTGTGTTCTGAGCCCACTGCTCTACTCCCTGTTCACCCACAATTGTGCTCCTCTGTATACCTCCAACATCTTCATCAAGTATGCAGATTCAATTCAATTCAATTCATTTTTATTTGTATAGCGCTTTTAACAATGAACATTGTCTCAAAGCAGCTTTACACAGATAATGTGGTGATTAAATGTAAATATGTTCTTTGTAAGTATGTTTGTCCCTGATGAGCAACTGTGGCAAGGAAAAACTCCCCGAGATGGCACAAGGAAGAAACCTCGAGAGGAACCAGACCCAAGAGGGAACCCATCCTCATCTGGGTTGCATCAAATGTCCATTTGAAGCATATATACAAAGTTGCGGGGTGCATTGATGATGATCAGAAGCAAACTGCACTCCCGAGTCAGTGCAGCAGAAGTGTGAAGATCCACGGAGGGAAGAGGGGCACATCTCTCAGATCACACCACTGTGGTCGGCCAGATTGACAACAATGAAGAATTGGCCTACAGGGAAGAGATCCATAATCTAGCAGCGTGGTGTGCCATGAACAACCTGACTCTCAACGTCAAAGACCAAAGACCAAAGAGCTCATTGTCGACTTTCGGAAATCCAACAGCAGAAGACATCCACCTATCAACATCGATGGAACTGAGGTAGAGCGAGTCTCCAGTTTTAAGTTCCTGGGAGCTCACATCTCTGTGGATCTGTCCTGACAGCGGGACACGTCAGCTCTGGTAAAAAAAAAGCACAACAATGCCTGTACTTCTTGAGAAGTCTCAAGAAATCTCATCTGTCCCCAGGGATTTTAACGAGCTTCTACCGCTGCATCATTGAGAGCATCCTGACCAACTCCATCACTATATGGTACGGAGGTGGTTCTACTGTCAGTGAAAGAAAAGCCCTGCAAAGGGTGGTCAAAACCTCCCAACGCATCACTGGCACCCAACTACCTGCCGTTGAACACCTTCACCACAGCAGATGTCTGCGCAGAGCTCACAGCATCATCCAGGACTCTTCACATCCCAGTCATAAACTGTTTAACCTCCTTCCTTCACGAAGGAGATACAGGAACTTGCGCACCAGCAGGTTCAGGGACAACTTTTTTCCATCTACCATCACACTACTGAACTCTACACAAAACAGCTAATCAATAAAAAACAAAACGAAACACTGTATATAACCTCTGTACTATACATGTACATACTACATATATTTCTACATATATTACTCATTAAATCTGCACTATTTTTATCTATGTATCTTTATATCATTAGGTATATTCTGCCCAACATTTTTTTCATTTGTGTATATAACCTGTGTGTATATATATTTACACATATATATATATATATATATAGTAGACTGTTTATTCGACTTGCTAATTACTCTTCAATGCCACAGCCTTAAGAACCATTCCTGTACTTCCTAATAATGTCCACACATCTCTGTACTGTTACTGCCTTATATTTATTCACTGTACATATGCTTCATATTTATATAAATATAGTCAACTGGTTATTTTGCTGCTAATTCTAAAATTCCATAATTTAACCTTCACTTCTGCACATTCCTCTTTAATGCCATCGCCTCAGAACCATTTCTGTACTCTAAATTGATGTCCACACGTCTCTGCCCTGTTACTGACGTTATATTTATTCACTTTATATATGTTTACATATTTATCACTTGCTGTAAATATGCTAGATATTTATCTGCACTTTTGCACAACTGCTACATTTTGCACTTCTGGTAGATGCCAAACTGCATTTTGTTGCTTTGTACCTGTACGATGCAATGACAATAAAGTTGTATCTATCTATCTATCTATCTATCTATCTATCTATCTATCTATCTATCTATCTATCTATCTATCTATCTATCAATCACAGGAACATGATTTAGTCAGAGCTGGTAGTTCTGGAAACACAGGGAGTGCCAGAATGGAGTGCCAGAACTGGACCGTGTAGACCAGTTGATGTGTGTGTTATATAGCCAAGAGAATTCCAGAACCAGTTGAAGCACAGGAACATGGGGTCAAATTAAAATATGAGCATTAGGACAACTTAATTCTGATAGAAGTTTTGGCAGCTACAGGTCCTGATCCTGATGGTAGATATGCAAAAGCAGATATTGAGACTGGATAGAAAAACTTGGCCACTGGGAACACTGGTCCATTTACCAGTGTCTTATCAAAATTGCTCCATAGTTAATAGAAACAAAGAAATGAGACGTCTGCCTGGGATCATCACAGGTTTCCTTTTCTGCCCTGGCTCCTACCTTTTGGCATCATGAAGTTACAACTTAAACACCAATAGCCAGCCTTCTCACAATACAAACACGTTTTATGAGAAGAAATCGAAGATAAATTGCACGGGTCTCGGCTTCCAGGTCAGTGAGATGGCTGCATTCTAAAAGAATGAAACATGTGACTGGCATGTGGCTGAGGAGCAGGCAGTCTTATATCATCATGAGCAGTAAGAGGTAGTATTGAGGATCAGCCTCCAGGGGTCAATAAATCAGTTTATGATTATTTATGCTGATTGGATGTAAACTGGATTGGGGCTGTATCAGAAACTGAATTTGAGATAATATATAATGACTTAGGAATAACTTCATTTCTTTCATATAACATGTTTCTCTTCCATTCAAAGTTTATACATTACATTTATATAAATATATATATGATTTACAGTAAGTTGAGTTTAGGTGTAGGTTCATGAGAAAAGTAGAGGTGTATGTTTGTATATTAAATGCTAATAAATGTCATTAATATTTTAGTATCTTCATAAATAGCAAGTATCACATCCAGCTGGTCATCCAAATGACTTCATTCATAAATCAGTTATTATCCATCCTGATAAATGATGCCCAATGACATTGTCCTTTTCAGTTACACATCTAGTTTTTGAGCTCCACCAATGTTTATTAGAGATGATCGTATTTGCACTTATGGAGAGTCATAAAAATGTAGAGATTTTCCACACAGCCTCAGTTATGATTTGTGCATTACATTGTTCATTAAATTCCTTATATTTTTTGTAAACTTTTCTAATATGTGGTCATGTCCCTCAATACCCTAATTTGTGGTCATAGTAGTAGAATTATTTTTTCTTTATATATATATATATATATGAAATTGCAGAGCAATCAGGAGGGAACAAAGAGGCAAAAATTAGACAGTATGATGGTGACTATGAGGCTCTTGGGAAAACAAATGTCAAGGTAAATAATAGCTCATTATTCTCTTTAATTCTGGTTATTTTTCTTTTTTTATTTACCTATCATGAGGTTCAGTAGCCAATGGTGTGAAGCTGACACTTTTTAGCTGTATTTATACATAGGACACTGTTTATCCCTGTATACAGGAAACTAAATCTACATTGTGATACAGAACATTCACAAAAACAACTTATTCACGCCTGTTAAAATATTAAGTTTTGTTGGATGAATCTTAACTAAACAATGCAAGATTGTTTTCTACCATTTCTACAATTGTGTAAAATGTATGCTGCAACGTTACCCTTCAGTCATGTTATGCTAAAAGTGGATTTCACATTTGCCGTTTTCCGGTTTATCCCGAACTGCACGGGTGTTTTGTGTTGGCTTTGCCATTTCTTCTATTAAAGTTTCTGTTTGCCGCTACTCCGGCTTCCGCCTCTGTACCGCGCCTAACAGCTTCCTTCTAGTTTACCTACAGCCTTAATCCCTTCTGAAGAGAAGCATGCACACATCATGATAGTAACACCACCAGGGTTCTTCAAATCAAATCAAATCAAATTTTATTCCTCACATTAGTAGGGTTGATGTCAGGGCTCTACAGCAGGGGATCCATGTTAAGCAGATGTTCATGGAGCTGGCTTTGTGCACATGGACATTGTCATGCTGGAATGGTTTGAGGTCTCCTAGTTTTAAGTGAATAGAAACTTTGATTCCACTGCATCCATTTACATTTATGCCATTTGGCAGATGCTCTCATTCCAAAGACATCCTATAGAATTGTGTGCCTTTAACTTTGTGCTACCAGTTTGTGGAGATAGCACATATGGCTGGGAAAGTCAGGTGACCCAATACAACTATACATTAATGGTTGTAAATGATCTGATATGATTTATCCTATCTGTTTGGTTTCTCCCTTATAGATAATAAAGGTGTCCTACAGGCTCCAGTAGACTACTGCTTTTCAGAATCAGAATCAGATTTAGAATCAGGTTTATTGGCCAAGTGTGTTAATACACAAAAAGAATTTGGTTCCAGCTGTTAGCGACTCTCAAAGTACAGACATAAATAAAACTATACATTCAGCTTGGATTATACAAGACAATACAGACAATATATAGTAATATAATAAATAGGGATACAGATTATATGACAGATCACTAATGTACATTAAGTGTGAAAGTGCACGGTAGTGCAAATAACATAATTGTGCATTAGGTATAATAAAGAGTTACTTTAGAACTTTGTACAATATACAGCAGTAACAGTGTGTAACATGTACAGATCATGTGATGAGTGACAGTTCTGATGTGAATCTGTAAAAATGTGTTCTGATGCTGAAGTTCAGTACTTATGGATATGATATGAAGGCTGATTGCTTGGGGAAAGAAACTGTTTGTGTGTCTGGCAGTTTTGGTGAACAGAGTTCTGTAGCGCTGCCAGAAGGGAGGAGCTGAAAGATGTTGTGTTCAGGGTGTAAGGAGTCATTAATGATTTTTTCTGCCCGGTTTCTGGTTCTTGTATGGTACAAGTCCTGGAGAGTAGGCAGGGGGGCACCAATTATTTTTTCTGCTGTTTTAACGGTTTTCTGCAGTCTGTTTCTGTCCTGTTTTGTTGCTGCTTCATACCAGATGGTGATTGATGAGCACAGGACAGATTCAATGACTGCAGTGTGGAACTGTATCACAGCTCCTGTGGCAGACCAGACTTACTTATTTGATGTAGAAGTACATCCTCTGCTGGGCCTTTTTCAGAATGGAGTTTATGTCTGACTCCCATTTCAGGTCTTGGGAAATGGTAGTGCCCAGAAACCTGAAGTTCTCCACAGGTGACACAGAGATGTTGCATATTGTGAGGGGGAGTAGTGTTGAGGGGTGTTTTCTAAAGTCCATTATCATCTCCACAGTTTTGAGTGTGTTTAGCTGAAGGTTGTTCTGACTGCACCATAGCACCAGCTGCTTCACCTCCTGCTCATATGCAGACCCGTCGCCATCTTGGATTAGTCTGATGAGCGTGGTGTCATGTACTTGCTCTCTCCTGTTGGCAGCGTATTCCTCCAATTCACAACAAATCACACTACAGTGGAACCTCGGGTTACGAATTTAATTTGTTCCGGTACTTTATTCGTAACCTAAAAAGTTCGTATCCCGATACAAATTTCCCCATAATAATGAACAGAAACTTCGGTAATTCGTTCTGGACAACCAAAAATATTACTTAAATAAAAATAAAGCCAATATTCACTAATATTATTTACTTTTAACATGTTATATTAAAATTATACCACATAAAAACCTACAAAAGAGGAAAAGATCTTTAGCGGGTACTTTCCCTTTGAGAAGACTCGCTGCAGGAGACGACGTTCGTAGAAGGGGGAGGAGGGAGAGTTATTGTTTGGAAGGAGAATCTTATTATATTATATATGATATTATTTATATATTATATTATAGAATATTAAAGACAGTGTTATTAACACGAACGCTGAGACAATTGTTGCATTAGAGGGAAAATAAGAGCTGTTTTTTTAAGGCTACTGTCAGTTGGTATTGAAGTCCAGAGTTCGTAACCCGAGGTTCCACTGTATATTTATTATTACATACGTTATCTTTTTTTTTAAGAAATTACATCTTTCATTAAAACACGTACTGAATCTCTGCCTTGTGGTCATGTTGTTATAAATATGTTTCTTTTCTAGGAAACTGCAAAACAATCCGAAGAAAGTGGATGCACACAAAAAGCACAATGTCGTAGTTGCCCTGAGTGTGGCAGACCTTTGACAAATGTTCAGGTCAGTAGGATCCCAGTGCTTTTCTTCTATTATACAGTTTTACATTCTGTGTCTACATGGAAGCGTTCAGGTGGTAAATCCCTTCCTGTATTAAATTAATAAGGAAGTATCTCTTCTGATGGATTACAAATATATACAGTACATAGCATTCAGTGACAGATGCCTATTCAGAGCTACTTACAACTATAGAGGTGATTTTAACTCACAGCTTTCCATCATATTAACCACTGATATACCACTTCCCTTTATATATAAATCGTTTTTTTCCCCGCAGATAATTTGGTTCATATTAGTCCAATTATTATTCTGTAAACAATTATTTTTGATTACATATTTATACACAAAATAAAATGCTCCCCCAAATGACACATTTATATATGTTGTTTAAGTGCTTTCTTTGATAAATGCCATTTCCATTTCAAGCTAATTAAAGGTGTTTTAATAATAAACAAATTCTAGGAAATGGCAGAGATAAAAGATAAAGGTAAGGAGATACAGAGAAGTCTGGGTGATGGCAGCCCTCAGAGTCACAGCAAAAATCTGACAGATGCTCAGGTCAGTAGTCCTTTTATTCAGAAATTTGATTCAGATATTATAGGCTGTACCACTAAGCTTTTAGTGAAACAATTATTTTGACAATGTTGTCCAATACAGTGATCAGTAATTGTAAGTAAACTTAATACAATTTTACGCAACTAGAGGAAGTGTGTGTTAAATGATGCCTTTCCTATATGTTTATAGTGGCTTGGGGCACTCAGCCATCGAATTAGATCTTTAATTATAGGAAGAGATTATAACGAAGATGCAAACAGTTCCAGGTGTTGTATTTCCAGCCACTCACTCCATTTAAAGCCACGTCCAGACTTGAAATATACATTTACTATTTTTCTAGGAAACAGTACAGAAAACATATGATGTTAAAAGAATACAGAATAGATGGGGTGACAGAAGCTATATGTTTCGTATCAAAAATCGTTCAGATGCTCATGTAAGTAGTTTTTTTCCTCCCCAGATATTGTGTTTAGTTTGTACAACTGAGTTTTTAGTAAAATAATTATTTCGAGAACAATGCTGTCCAATACCAGCAACTAGGTGAATATTATAACATTTCATGCACCATTAAACCAGATGGAGTTTGTGTTAAATGATTCCTTTCCAATGTAGCAAAAAATAAGTACATATAACTAAAATGTTGAATCAAGAATAAATGTTAAGAATGGTTGGGTAACTTCTGCAGTTTTTCCCTGGTGAATCTGGTTGAAAAACACTAATTTGTATAACATATTTGCCGAACCATTTGCCGAACACCACTTACCAAATAATGTAGCCTTCTCACAAGCAAACTCTACATATTTCACACTTAACACAGTTTTTGAAACTCTGCTGGAATGCCGGAGAACAGCAGCTTTAACAGCCTTATAATTTAAACTCTGTTTTAATCTGAGAGCTGAACACGACTCCTGTGCTTTTCCGGACAGTTTACACTGTAATAACAGTTTCCACAATCTCTTAGGCCAGTGTAAGGTAGTGTTGATTCTTTCAAAAACAGAGAAATATGCATCAACTGATGCATTCTCTCTAAACACAGGCTCAAGCGCTACATTTCAGCTTACATCAAAAGCAGGCTGGCTCACCAGGGATGACTGGATCGGAGCGAGCGGCAACGCAGGCACACTGGAGACATCAGCCGGGACAGGAGCAGGGGAGCCTGCCACAGAAGAGCGCAACTTCTGTGGCCAAGGCACTGATTTTCATCTCTGAAAAAACAGATCGAGCTGCATCCCCTCCATTTCCAATTCCCTCTCCTAAACACGCAGCAACTGTGTCACGTACTTTTTTATTTCCAACTCCAGCTCCTTTAAAGCAACCTTTAACCCAGAGTCTACTGAGCCAGCCTGTGGCTGCTCGGGGCGTTCAGCAGCACCCAACTGTTCTCCAAACTCGGCCGCGATCTCCGAAAGCACCTCACACTCAGGTAAGACCCTACATACACCCTACATACAGCACAGCCTTAATCACCATCCTACTGCCAAACCTTGGAACGGAAACATTGAAGAAATCAGCTATTGAAAGCAAATCGTCCTCATTTTACGTCCCAGTCTAGGGTTGGGGCACACAGCATGAGGCATGGTGTAGTGGATATTAGGTGGATGGCATGTATATTGAAAAATGTTTAATACAGCACAGCACCGGGATAGACTTCAAGGTGGACCAAGGCCAAAATAATAACCAAAAAACACTTTTTACAAACGCTAAATTACTTACCAACAAATGCAAAAGAAAGAAAAAACACTTCCCTAACTCCCTCACCATAAACAGGGAAAAAACCCACACGCAACAGAAAACCCAAAAAGCTTTGTGCATGGGATAAATAGAGTAAAGAAAATTTATGATTTTATTGGACTAATGCGAAACAAAGCAACAAATATACATGTCAATAATAGAGGGAAAAAAAAGTGAAACGGTGTGAAATGAATCACTTACAATGAATTATATAAAGAAAACCTCACATAGTTACACATGCTAGTAAAGAAAATTGTATTTCCATAAAGTACTCAATTGTACAGATGTGCATTGTACAGTAACAGAATGGCTGCCACTGTCAGGCGAAAGAACGTGCCAGAAAACCGAAGTGTAATCCACGAAGGTTTTTAATGGAAGAAATAAAGAGCAAGGCAGAAAACGGTAAAACCACAACGAAACTCCAGGTTTAATAATCCTGGTGAAAACTATGGGCAGACAAAACACACAGAGTCCTGTAACCAATAATTATCTTAAACCGAGTGCTAGGATAGTCCGATAGTGTTCTTAAGCTTAAGCTGTAGAACGGACAAAGAACTGGTGGGAGAACGGGGTTTAAGTAGAGTGCAAACTGATAAGGGCCAGGTGTAGCTGATTAGTATGTGGGAGAGCTGCTTGGAGTGATAGTGTGCTTGGAGTGCTTGGAGTCTGCTTGGAGTGGAGGTGTGGCTGGTGGATCCCTGACAGTACGCCCTCCCCCAGGGGCGGCTCCTGACACCCTAACTCTGCGCCTGGGCCGGCCCCAACCCTGGGGCGCTGGACAGAGTGGATGAGCGGCATGGAACTCCTCCAGGAGTGCTGGGTCCAATATGTCGTTTCTCACCACCCATGACCGTTCCTCTGGACCGTAATCTTTCCAGTCCACGAGATACTCTCTGATAATTCAGATAATTCTGCGCATATTCAGGCCAGGGCAGAAACCGGCTCCACTTCATCTGATCCTGATGGCAATACGTTCTCAAGTACCCCCCCAGTTCTTGAATCTTCCGCTCGGTCTGGCCATTTGACTGGGGGTGGTAACCGGACGACAGATGGACTGTGACTTCCAGTAGCTGGAAAAACGCCCTCCAGACATGTGAGGTGAACTGAGAGCCCTGGTCTGACACTATCTCCTCCGGGAGTCCAATGTTGTGGTTGTTTCCAGAGCCGTAGGGGGGCCTAGGAGAGGGACAAATCGGCAGGCTTTGGAGAACCGATCGATGACCACCAGAATGCAGGTGAAACCTTCTGACTGTGGCAAGTCCGTTACAAAGTCGATGCCAATGTGCGACCACGGCCGTTGAGGAGTAGGCAGAGGGATGAGTTTGCCCACAGGTAAGTGCCGGGGAGTTTGAGATAGCACAGATGTTGCAGCCCCTGATGAACTCCGCCACTGTGTTGCTCATCCCTGGCCACCAGTATCGCCAGGGTCAAGGTTGTGCGGATGGGAGTTGGGAGTGAAAGTAAACATTTCTGCCTGCATGTCCAAGATGTCGCACGGGTCCCAGGAACACACGGGGGAGTGCTTGGCTAGCCAGGGACGACCCAGGATCACGTCCACTGTAGAATCCTCCTGCACAAGAAGTTGTATTTTCTCATGGTGTAGCACCCCGAGTTGGAAGACAACGAGTGGAGTACAGTACTTCGCCCTGAGGAGAACTTGGGGGGTGAGCTTTTGCCCTGAGTAGAACTCGGGGGCGAGCCATCACGCTCAGGAGAACGTGGGGGCAAGCCCTCGCCCTGAGGAGAACTTGGGGGCGAACCTTCGCCCTGAGGAGGAACGTGGGGGCGAGCCTTTGCCCTGAGTAGAACTTGGGGGCGAGCCTTTGCCCTGAGTAGAACTCGGGGGCGAGCCATCACGCTCAGGAGAACATGGGGGCAAGCCCTCGCCCTGAGGAGAACTTGGGGGCGAACCTTCGCCCTGAGGAGAACGTGGGGGCGAGCCCTCGCCCTGAGGAGAACGTGGGGGCGAGCCCTCGCCTTCTGTAAGGCGCTGGGGGCGAGACATCGCCTTCTGTGAAGCTCGGGGGCGAGACGTTGCCTTCTGTGAGCACTGTGGGTGAGACGTCGCCTTCTGTGGAGCTCGGGGGCAAGCCCTCGCCTTCTGTGAGCGCTGGGGGCGAGACATCGCCTTCTGTGAAGCTCGGGGGCGAGACGTCGCCTTCTGTGAGCACTGTGGGTGAGACGTCGCCTTCTGTGGAGCTCGGGGGCGGCGGTTAGATGTCCTTCTGCCGACCGGGAGGCGGTACGACGACCTCATCGCATCCAGGCGGCGGTACGATGTCCTTCTCATGGCCTTTGAATGGGACTGAGCGCTCCTGGGGACTCGGGAATGGGGCTGAACTCTCTTGGGGACTGTGTGGCGAGCCTGAGCTCTCTTGGGGACTCTGGAACAGGGCTGAGCTCTCTTAGGAACTCTGGAACGGGGCTGGGCTCTTTTGGGAACTCTGGAACGGGGCTGAGCTCACATGGGGACTCTGTGGCTGAGCGGCACGCCCGGCGGAACTCTGTGGCTGAGCAGCACCCTCGGCGGAACTCTGTGGCTGAGAGGCACCCTCGGCGGAACTCTGAGGCTGAGCGGCACCCCCGGCGGAACTCTGAGGCTGAGTGGGACCCTCGGCAAACCTCTGAGGCTGAGCGGGACCCTCGGCGGAACACTGTGGCGGCTCAGCGCGCTCGTAAAGAGTCAGTGGTGGCTCGGCGCGCTCGTGAAGGGTCTGTGGCAGAGGGCACGCCCACGGAACCCTCAGAACAGAGCAGCGCGCTTGTAGATGTTCTGTGGTGGCACGGTCAGCTCGTGGGAACTCTGAGAAGCCATGGCGCGCTCGCAGACGCTTGAAGATGGTGCAGAGCGTCCACGAGAACCCGGAAGAACATTGGGAACGGGGAAAACCTTGGAAAAATGTGAACCAGAGCTGCTTGCCTAGGAGGACCTTGAGACGGAGTCACGTGCTCTGAAGAACCTTGGAACGGAGTCACGTGCTCTGAAGAACCATCGAACGAAGCATCCCACACATCCCCAAAAGAAGCTCGCTGAATTCGGTGCGTGAGCCAAAATTGCCCCCTTTGGCGCTCCATAATGCGCTGGTTTTGGAGAGAGAGTCTCCAGACAGGAGGGAAACGCAGAAGGCGATATTGGCTCATTCGGAGGGGAACTGGGAAAAATTTTCCGCCACGTAATCGTTGATGCTCCTCAGGAATCCGCCCAATTTGCTACGGGAATCCCTTTGCGCTCGCTGAGGGGCGTGGCACAGTTTACAACTAAACACAACTAAACCACCAACAGGTCACGGAATGATCAGCAAGACATTCAAGAACCGACGGCCTGTGACTCGAGAACAATTTTAGTGATAAAAGCATATCTTTCAAGCGCCAAGTATGTCTCCTGCTGGTAGTGAAAAAAATCATAGGAAAAGAGCAGAAAATAAAAGTAAGCTTCTCCCATTAGGGGTCGCCACAGCGGATCCTCCGCATGTTTGATTTGGCACATGTTTTACGCTGGATGCCCTTCCTAACGCAACCCTCCCCAATTTATCCGGGCTTGGGACCGGCACTGAGAGTGGCTGGGGATGGTCCCCTGACCCGGGAATCGAACCCAGGTCGCAGGGGTGGGAGCGCTGCGTCTTAACCACTAGACCACCAGGGGACCTTGGAAAAGAGCAGAAAATAAAAATGATAAATCAACATGGAGCAGGAAAGACTGTCACAGTCACAGCAGCACCTTTGAATTACTATATGTTGGACTTACAGTGGGGTTTGTCGTTAAGTATCTCCATAATAAGCAGAGGACGACTTGTATACGTTTTCTCAGTGAGTGTGGATTTTACAGTGATTAATCTTTATGACAATGTTATAGGATTGGCTCAACCTTTTTTCTTTAGCTCTATTGCCTTTTAATTTGTGATTTACATAATATACAATAAACTATTTTGATTGTGACCTGACTCAGTTTTGTGTTATTATATATTTTTTCATATATAGTAATCTTGGCATTAAACAGGTGAGTTATAGTAATACGCCTAAAGTGTAATTCAATATTCAAAAGGGAAATCATAGGACCATGAAAAGCTTGAAGTAATTTAGCTGTTAACCCAAAGGACCATGATTAACAACTTATCATTTCTTCATTATTTTTAAATATTTAAAAGAATTAGAATTTTTACAACAATGCTTTTGAATCATTAGGCATAATATTTTTTATATGATTGTGTGAATGCATAAGTGAGTGATGGGTGTGATCCTTTAGTTGCAGTTGCGATCCTCAGCTGAACATGCTCCTCTGCTGTTAATGTGGACCTCCAGTGATGTAGGAGCCTGGTTTTATATATATATATATAAATGTTTATTTATTTGCCATCACCAGGTCATATCTCAGATTGTAGGGTTTTTCCAGCTGTCCTTGAAAACAACTCAAAGTTATTATGATGTTTTACGAATGATAAATTTATGGTGAGTTTCCTGTGCATTTTATCAAAGTTTAAACAAGAAGTTTATCATTTATACTTCACCTGTAGGGCAGTTCTACAACATCTAGAAACTATCTGACTAAACCTCAGATTTCAAATGACAGCTGCATTCTACAGACATTAAGAACATTAAGAACATCCTTATTTAAAAAAAAATAGCAACATGTGGCAGCATCTCTTATATAAAAGACCAACAAAATTGTAGGGAAAAAACTTTAAACTTTAAAATGGATCATGTAAAGAAAGATATAACAATAAAACGTACCTAAATGCACTTTCTTACATTTGAATGGAGAACTATTTTCACATGCATTAAGAAACACATTTTCTATAATTAGCACTATTTCAGTCTTCTCGGGGGGTTGCCTCAGTTAGGAAAGCAAACTTATTAGTCACATGACAAAGAGGAGAGACTCTCTCATAGCTAGACATAGTAAATAGTTAACGTTTGGCTATTTCAATCTAATAGAGTAAGTACTTATTTGGTGTTCATCACTAAATGACCATTACAGTGACCATCACTGCACACATGATGGACAATGATGGAACTGTAATGATGGACATTCAGTGATGAGGATGAGGTTCCTCTCAAGGTTTCTTCCTCATATCCTTCACCACCTGGATTACTCATTAGGGATAAAAGATAAGGAACTAACAAATATATTCTTTTATTACCATACAAAACTATGCATGTGAACATCATTGGGTGAATCTGCTCATGTGTCCTATTTTCTTAATCTCATGAGAAAGTGTCTGTTAGAAACAAAAAATTAATTAATCCTGCATAACCAGAAAAAAATGATTTATACAGGCAACACCGAATCAAAGTGATTAATGTAATCAACACTTATAAACACCACCATAAACACAAATCTGATCAGTTTATGTACTTATATTTAGATATTTTTAAATAATTATTGCAGAAGAACAAACATATTACTATGTTTATAAAGTGAACCAAAAATATAAAAAAATAATAATTCTGTGTGTAATAATTCTGTTTGTATATATATATATATGAGCCCAGTGTGTTCTTATATATCATTTATCTGTTCCTTTCTCAGTTTATTCTTATTTGTCATAATTACAACTGTTTTTTTAGTAATTTAGTAATCAAGACTTTCTGTACATTACAGTCCAAAACAATACAAAGAAGAAACAAAAACAAAAAAAAGAAGAAAAGAAATGGAGATGTAAAATAATGATGCTTAATCATCCATGTTCCTCTCTCCTTCCCTGTCACCCATCTCCCTCTCTCCCTCTCTATCTCTTTCTCTTTCTCTCTCTTTCTCTCCCCCCATTTCTTTCTCTCTCCCTCCCTCTCTCTCCCTCTATCTCCCTCCCTCTCTCTCCTTTTCTCTCTCTCCACCTCTCTCTCTCTCTCTCTCTCTCTCTCTCTCCCTCTCTCTCCCTCTCTCTCCCTCTCTCTCTCTCTCTCCCTCCCTCTCTCTCTCCCTCCCTCCCTCTCTCCCGCTCTCTCTCTCTCTCCCCCGCTATCTCTCTCTCTCCCCCGCTATCTCTCTCTCTCCCGCTA
>MU551682.1:58321-120627 GCA_024362625.1 Silurus asotus | reverse complement strand
TGTGGTGAGGGAAGACATGCAGGTAGTTGGTGTGAAAGAGGCAGATGTAGAGAACAGGGGGGATGGAGACAGATAATCCGCTGTGCCGACCCCTAATGGGAGCAGCCGAAAGAAGAAGAAGACACAAAGAAGTTAAATCATGAATCATAAATAATGATTAACCACATTTTTTGAAAAGCTGTGTTAATTCCACATGCCACACCCAGGCCTAAATACTGCCACACATGTTGATAAAAAAACTTTTAAATAGAAACTGTCTGATAAAGAGTTGCACTGTAAAAAATCTCAAAAAACAACACATCGTGATCTAAAGAAATTCAAAAACAGATAAAAAATAATGTAATTTACATGTATCAGCCTGAAAAGGGTTACAAAGCAACAACAGGTTTTGGGAGTCCAGCGAACCACACTTAGACTTTAAAACTGTGGTGAAGCTCATTAAAGAAGTCAGAACAAGATCTGAAGGCTTCACTTGTCTCAGGTAAGTTCAGTGTTCATGATTGTCCAATAAAAAAGAGATTGGATGAAAACTGGCATCCATGAGAGTCCCAAGTTGAAAGCCACTGCTGACAATAAAAAGAACACAAATGCTCATTTCATATTTACCAAAAATAATCTTGGTTATCCCTAAAATAATTAGAGCCATCAGCATAGCTACTGATAGCTTACACCTATCAAACCTCCACTTTAGCCTCCTACCTTCAAGGAGAATATACCAGAGCCTCCAGGCTCCACAAAACTTTTAAACAGCTTCATCCATGAGGCTGTCAAGATGATGAACTCTGTTCATTACCAACTCATATTGAACACACTACTGGTAGAGAAGATTAGTTGTGTTTGGTAGAGAAGATTAGCCCGACGTGCTGTCCACATGGCAAGGTGCTCCCAAGATGGGGCTTTGAGACAGAACCGCGTGTTCACTCCATATATCTAAGGTTCGAAGAGCTCGCCTCAAAACCTTCATAGTACGGAGTGGGGCTGCCCCCTCGGGAGTACCCTCTGCCTCCGAACCACCACTGGAGGGGTCTCAAATTAAGGAGGCTAAGTGGAAGTATGTTGAACGCTACTGCCTTGAGACCCAGCAACCTCTGGAACTGCCTCACACATGGAGGAATACATCCACTGGAGGGAGGCTGTGCCCAAAAGCACATCTTATGGCAGGGGCAACAGCGTGGCCTCCTGTGCCAAGAGCAAAGCCCTGCAGCTGGCAAGACATCCTGAGAGCCACTGCTAGCATCTCTTTCATTTTAACTTCTTAGACTCCTGAAACTTGTCGATGACTGCCACTACAGCATCGCCGAACAAGCCAGGAGGAGCCATTCAGCAGCACAGCCTGATCCCTGTCAGGGAGACTAAGGCTGACATAGACCGACCAATGGCCCGCGCAATGTTTTTTGTGGCCCTAAGAGTTAGATCGGCAGCGCAACCCAACTCCTTAATGTCATTAGCCCCAGTCACTTGTCCAACTCCCGCAACAAGTCATCCTGGTATGCCTGCAACACACCCATTGTGTTGAGGTAACCTGCAGCCTGACTGCTGCCACGTGAGCCTTTCCCACCAAAGTTGTCGTAGACCGCAACAGCTTAGTAGGGAACACCAGGGCCTTATTGCTAAGCTAGGGCAGAGATAGCTTGCAAGCATCTCTTCCACACGCTGCATCCCTTGTAGCCCTAACCTGGAATAGCAAAGTCCACTACTGGTGGTAGAACATTCTCACATTTAGCTCCTAAACTCTGGAACAGTCTTCCTGACAGTGTTCGGGGCTCAGACACACTCTCCCAGTTTAAGTGTAGATTAAAGACGTATGTTTTTACTGAGTTCTACACATAACACACATCACATCATAACCTTGTGCTCCAGAACATCTGATCACATCACATCATCAACTTGTGCTGTTAATATCATGAACAGCAGCTACGCTAATTCCTCTCCACTGCTTCTCTTTCTCTCCCCATCCCGAGACACCCTGAGGTTGCTTCAGCTTCAGTCACGTCCCACTTAATGAAGATTGTGGACCTTTAAAGAAGTAGACGCCCACAAACATCCTGACCCTGTACCAGTGCCATTTGGATTCCACCTATTGTGGAATTTGGACATTGGACCATCTTGTATGTTTAAAGGTTCTGGCATGGAGAAGCTGGTGTGGGATCTGTGATGATCTCAAATGTTGAGCTATTTTATGAGTTGCTCAGTAGCTCCTAGTTTTATAACTACAGATGACTGTAAAAGACTGTAGAAAGAACATCAGGCATAATCACACACTCCAGTGCTCATGTTAGTTCTCACTCTCCAGTGTTCTGTAGTGTTTAAAGACTATAATCACACTCTTGATGTCACCCACATGAGGATGAGGTTCTGATTTTGAGTCTGGTTCCTCTCAAGGTTTCTTCCTCATAACATCTAAGGGAGTTTTTCCTTCACCACAGTCTCCATGGTGCTCATTAGAGATAAACACACACCTTCACCTTCACTGTTTAATTCTGTAAAGGTGCTTTGAGACGATGTGTGTTGTGAAAAGTGCAATAGAATTCAACTTGACTTGACTCTTCCCTCTCCAACCTACTCCTGAACTCTAAGAATCTAAAGCTTACTCCACACTTCTTCAGTGCACATTATACTTTCTGCAGAATTCTGCACAAAGGGACCTGTTTATAAACATCTATTAAAAAAAACATACCTGTACAAATTCTTAAAATCTGACACTGTTGCACTTTTACACATTAATCTTTTTTATTACTGTCATACTGCTGCTGTCTCTCCTGCACCTTACAAATGCCTTATACTCAGAACTTCAGTATGTTTACATATACTAGGATGTAGAGTAGACTGCACCTTACACATTCAGATGTTTACGAGAAATATTCACCAGGCTTATATTTATATACAGTATATTACATGTACACTGCTGTTAACTCATACAAATTCTGTCTATATTGCACTGAACTGCTGAAATTACACTGACTGACTATGCAAACCCTCTATACTGCATTAACAATGTAAACACTTGATGAGAGAGAAGAGAAAAGGTATTTAGATTCCTCTGTATGTCTGCAAATATGTTGGCATTGACAAATAAAAACCTTGAACCTTGGAGATTTTGGAATATCCTGTCAACTCGTGAGACAAAAGTTAAACTTGTTAAAATGTGTGTGTCCTGTTAAATCTGGCGTAAAAATAACGGGGCATTTCACAAAAAGTAGATTATACAAACAGGCAAACATGGTGATGGTCACCGGATATTTAAGAACTTAAATATCCGGGGGGGGGGGGGNCAACCCCCACTCCCCCCTCTCACACACACACACACACACACACACACACACACACACACACACACACACACACACACACACACACCTCTGCTCAGCCAGATTTATTGTAAATGTCACACACCAACATAATGACAGAAATTGACTCCTACAGAACAGTCACTTTCAACAATGAACATTGTGTGCACTGTCTCTCACACACACAAACTCTGTTTAACCAAGTCCACAAACAAAAATATAATAATGTACAATAGTGTTTTTCTTTTACTCTGCATGTTACTTAGTGGGACTTTTGGCATCCTTGCCTTGAACAATCTCCTTTAAATCTGCCTGGTATTCTGTTGTTGCCAATCGAAGCAATTCTTTCCTGTGTGTGTCAGTCAGAACAGATCGATGCTTTGATTTCACGTGTTTCAGGGTAGAAAACAAGGACTTGGTGTTTTTTTATGTGTGTGTTCACTTCGCTTGAGTTCAATACGGTGTTTTCGTCAAATGCGCATGTGCGTGAGATTATTATACAGCAGGGGGGCAATTAATTTTTACAAGGGGCCACATGAGAAACCTGAATTGTGTCAGAGGGCCACACCAACGATAATATTTTAGGGAGGCACCGAAATGAAAATTCAATTTAAACGGCAATGAAATCCATAATTTTGTGTGTTATGCCTTTTGCCTTGGCACCATCACTGGAACGTGTTACCGCAAAGAGCCACATCATACACATGGGCATACATGAACATCACCCATTCCTTCCTCTTACACACACACACAAACACACACACACACACACACACACACACACACACACACACACACACACACACCTCTGCTCAGCCAGATTTATTGTAAATGTCACACACCAACATAATGACAGAAATTGACTCCTACAGAACAGTCACTTTCAACAATGAACATTGTGTGCACTGTCTCACACACACACAAACTCTGTTTAACCAAGTCCACAAACAAAAATATAATAATGTACAATAGTGTTGTTCTTTTACTCTGCATGTTACTTAGTGGGACTTTTGGCATCCTTGCCTTGAACAATCTCCTTTAAATCTGCCTCGTATTCTGTTGTTGCCAATCGAAGCAATTCTCTCACGTGTGTGTCAGTCAGAACAGATCGATGCTTTGATTTCACGTGTTTCAGGGTAGAAAACAAGGACTTGGTGTTTTTTTATGTGCGTGTTCACTTCGCTTGAGTTCAATACGTTGTTTTCATCAAATGCGCATGTGCGTGAGATGAATATAGCGCAGGGGGGGGCAATTAATTTTTACAAGGGGCCACATGAGAAACCTGAATTGTGTCAGAGGGCCACACCAACGATAATATTTTAGGGAGGCACCGAAATGAAAATTCAATTTAAACGGCAATGAAATCCATAATTTTGTGTGTTATGCCTTTTGCCTTGGCACCATCACTGGAAAACTTTCCTGCCTTTTCAAAAGCGTCTCTACAGACGGAGTGCGCATGCGCAGATTCACTTTACTGTTCTGCTCCGTCTTCTTCTCATATTTAGAATGCAATCGGGATGTTTGGATTTCAGGTGATAAATTAAACCCGACTTGGAGAAACTCTTTGCAGATACACCCCCCCTCCCCCTCTTGAAATTTCAGCATTGCATATTCTGCACATCGCTCTCCGCACACCGCACACATGTTGCCCTGATCTAGATACCCGTGTGCTGCTGCCCTTTTTTATTGCGTCATTACTATTGTGTTTCTGCCGTGTTGTTTTGGTGATTTAGGTCTTTCCCAAAATTCTCGGTGCATCGCTGTAATTTATGATTGGCCTCATGCCAAGGTCTGATATACCGCAAAGTTTCCCAGTAGGGGCACAAACTCATTTAAGTTTTAAAAATCCCGTATTGAACTTAAGAAAAGCGAACACGCACATTACAAATCAAACACACAAAAATCGATATGAACGTAAGAGCCGCATGAAACCAGCCAAAGAGCCGCATGCGGCTCGCGAGCCACGGGTTGGCCACCCCTGCACTACATCTAAAGCACTTATTGCAATGTAAACTATTATTCAACATGATTTTAATTGTAGTTTTTTGATAGAAACTGAAATAAAAAAAAAAGAGAAAGAATTTGTAGCATTAATAGCATGGGTCCCCTTAAAATACATTCAGTACATCACCATAATCTATTTGGCAGAGGAGAATGTAATGCAGTTATTTTTAATGATAATCTAGATGTTATACAAAAGCCCGACAGAAATAAATGATGCAGTTTTATATACTTACATTTACATTTACAGCATTTAGCAGACGCCCTTATCCACAGCGACGTACAAAAGTGCTGTGAGTCTGTAGTAATGAATAAATCTACACTGTACACCAGATTACACACTTAATATAAATATAACTCTTGAATTCTACAAACTTGGAAAGTGCTAATTTAAGCGTTTCAGGAAGATGAATGTCTTCAGTCGTCGCTTGAAGATAGTCAGGGACTCTGCTGTACAGAAATCTAGGGGAAGTTCATTCCACCACCTCGGTGCCAGAACAGAGAAGAGCCTTGAAGTGTACTTACCTCTCATTCTGAGAGAAGGTGGTACCAGTCGAGCAGTGCTGAAGGATCTCAGACAGCGTGGTGTAGTGGGAGATGTGATGAGGTCTCTGAGGTAAGATGGTGCTGGTCCATTTTTGGCCACGTAGGCAAGCATCAGTGTTTTGAATCTGATACGTGCAGCTACTGGAAGCCAGTGAAGGGAGAGCACCAGTGGGGTGGTGTGGGAGAACTTTGGCTGAATTAACACAAGTGTAGCTGCGTTTTGGATCATTTGCAGTGAACGAATAGCGTTCAGGGGGAGACCTGCAGCAGAGAGTTGCAGTAGTCCAGTCTTGAAATGACAAGAGACTGAACAAACACCTGGGCAGCCTGTGTGGACAGAAATGGTTGAATCCTTCGGATGTTATAGAGAAGAAATCAACAAGAACGAGCAACATTAGCGACGTGTGGGAAAAAAGTTCATTGTCAATAGTTACCCCAAGGTTATGAGCAGTGGCTGAAGGGGAGAGCAGAGAGACATGAAGTGTTATTTGGAGATCTTGACCTGGAGATGAATCACCTGGGATGACCAGCAGTTCTGTTTTGCTGGGGTTGAGTTTTAGTTGGTGAGCATCCATAAAGATATATCTGACAAGCATGCTGAGATCCGAGCGGAAGCTGTGGTATCTGATGGAGGGAAAGAAAAAGTTAGTTTAGTGTCATCTGCTTAGCAGTGATAAGAAAACCCATGTGAGGATATGACTTCACCAATGGAATGGGTATAGAGGGAGAAAAGGATATACTAACATTATTTGTAGCCACAACAAGTCTCCTAAAAGATTTCAGCTGATTATTATTTATAAACATCCAGCACAGGGTTTGCAGTTTTACATTTCAAACACTGACTGATTGAAAAGCATTACTTACATATTTGACAATCCACAGGACAGTTTATACCTATTCTAGACAGGACCTGTAAAACCTGTAGCCACACCAACCTTTCATAAAAACCAATATAGTTAATTGTTGAATATATTTACAGCATTTGGCAGACACCATATCCAGAGTGAATTATCTTATTTATACAAATAAGCAGGTGAGGGTTTAGGGCTTTGATCAAGGCCAGATTGGTGATGATAGGAACTGATTTCTGAACTTTCCAATCAGAAGTCTGCCATCTTATTGACTGAGTTACCAATTCACTAATCTTCTTCCTTTTTAGAAACACCCTATAAAAACAAACTAATCATAAGATGTGTTGATAGATGCATGGGAAATCCTTTAGTTGAAAGACTTCCTGGTAGGTTATCGTAACAAGCACCACATTTTTCTGGTTTGTATAAACATGCAGTGCGTTGAGTTAATTGCTGCAGGGTAACTCATCTAGTGTATCAAGTATTACAGCCAAAAACAAAAGTAAAAGAAGTAACTACTGTAATATACAAAATATGCCATATACCTCAAATAAAACTATTTCTAATGTCAGAAATGATTAAAAGCCAATTTTTGATGTGCTGAACAAGTGAAATATTTTCTATGTTAAGAGTATTCATTTTAATTCTATTTGCCATAGCATCCGTTAAGCCTTTTAGGCCAATTGCAAGTGAGTCTTTAAAGGAACAACCCATTTAAACAGCCTAATATAATAATTCAAATAAAAGTGCAGAAATATATGATAATAAAATGTTTAACTATATTCCCAGCCAAAGTATAAGTGCTTTTTAAAAAACTGCCATTGACGACTTTAACATGTGGTATGTCAGCTACAATCCTATTTGTGGAGGAGGTAAATCCTAAGCAAGGGGTCTCCAGTCATGTAGAAAGTTGTTTCCAGTCAAGAAGATCTTCTCTTTCACTAAACTCTGAGGTTTGCTTTGGCTTAGTTAAAATGTAACCTGTAACCAAACCAGCTCATTCTTTCTTTCTTTCTTGCTAGTAATGATTACATTTCTGAGAAGTGTAAGTTCAATTTAATTCAATTCATTTTTTTTAATAGCTCCTTTAGCACAATGATCGCTAAGATCATTACAAAAAAACTATCGCAGAAAAAACATGGGGAATATTAGTTAAAATAATATCAATCAAAGAAGAATTACTCATACTCTTTCCATTTAGGCGAGTTGGTGAATTTATCAATTGTTCTAAATACAAGGAGTTACAGATGTCCTTAAGTGAATCCGATGACTGAGACAGCCAGTCCCAGTTTAAATCTCCCATTAAAATTGTTTTAAAATTAGACCAGTTATGCAACCTGTCTGTGAGCAATGAAATTGCCTCCCTTGAAGCTGAAGGCGGGCGGTAACAACCGACCACCATCATATCAGACCCATTAGGTAAAAATACTTTAATAGCTATAAGTTCAAAACATTTTAAAATACTAACTGACTCAATACAAAGACAATTCATATTTTCCCTAATATAAACTGCAACCCCTCCTCCTTTTTTACTACAATCAGCTCTAAAAACATTATATTCATTAAGGGTCTTTAAACTACCCTCTCAGGTGCTTAAGACTTCTACACCTGATTTGCCGAAGCCTGGGTTACCAACAACCGCCACGAGCATTGTTAGCTAACAGGGTACCGGTGAAAAAAGGAGGATAAAGAGAGGAGGAAGATGCCTACAGAGACAGCGGGGAAAGAAGAAGTGTAGGAGAGTGTAGGAGAGTGGAGGAGAAGTGGAGGTTCGGGTTGGTACTTTAAATGTTGGTACTATGACTGGTAAAGGGAGAGAGGGAGCTTATTTGATGGAGAGGAGAAAGGTAGAGATGTTGTGTGGAAAGGGAGTAAGAGCAGGAACATTGGAGGTGTTTAAACTGTTCTATCATGGTGTGGATGGAAAGAGAAATGGTGTAGGGGGGATTCTGAAGGAAGAATACAGTAAGAGTGTAGTGGAGGTGAAGAGAGTTTCTGATAGGGTGATGAACGTGAAGCTGGAAGTTAAAGGGGTGATGATAAATGTGATCAGTGTTTATGCTCCACTACTGAGTTGTGAGATGGAGGAAAAGTAAACATTCTGGAGTGAGTAAGATAAAGTGGTAGAAGGTGAACTTAGGAATGAAAGATTGGTGATTGGGGCAGACTTTAATGGGCATGTAGGTGAAGGGAACAGAGGTGATGAGGAGGTTAATTATCATTAATAATTGGAGCATTTTTGAGGGCAAGGCTGGCCTGTTAGGGCGGGACGGTGTCCATCCCACCCGGGAAGGTGCTGCTCTCATTTCTTGTAGTATAGGTCATAGTCTCAGAACAGCACTAGTTAACAAGTGACTGTCCAGAGCCAAGGCCAGGGAGCAGACAGACAGGCTAAACCGACCGTCTGCTAGCTGCACAGAGTCGTCACTCAAGATCCACCATATTGAGACTGTGTCTGTCCCCCGAGCAAAACCAAAATATGGGAATTATCAGAAAGTCTGTTTAAGTAACCTGATTAACATTAAATTAAATATGACTGAACACACAGCAGCACCTCTGATCTAAAAATAGGATTGTTGAATTTTAGATCTCTCACGTCAAAAGCACTTACTATAAACGAAATTATTACCGACCAGGAGTTTAATATAATGTGTTTGACAGAAACGTGGATCAAATCGAATGAATATGTAGCATTAAATGAGGCGAGTCCCCCTGGGTATAGTTACATACACCAACCCTGTCTAAATGGCAGAGGAGGCGGAGTAGCAGCTATATATAATAATAATCTAAACGTCACACAAAAGACTAAATACAAATGTAAAACATTTGAAGTTCTTTACACCAACATTAAATATTCAGTGTCCGAAAGCAGGTCAAGTCAGTTAATTCCTCTAATTATTATTTATAGACCCCCAGGGGCCCCACTCTGATTTTCTGATAGAATTTGCAGATTTCATTACAAATTTAGCTACTTCTTTACACAAAGCATTAATTGTTGGTGACTTTAATATTCATTTTGATAATCAGGAAGACCCCTTAAGAGCAGCAGTTGTGTCCATTCTAGATTCAGTTGGAATTAATCAGAATGTTATAGGACCCACTCATAGTGGTGGACACACTCTCGATTTGTTGTTAACATTTGGATTAAAAATAAAAAACTTAGTTGTAATTCCACAGTCTGAAGCTATCTCAGACCATTATCTGATCTCGTTTAAAATTTGCCTAAGTCATTGCATTTCTACCTCACCACGTTACCGTGTTAAGCGTACTTTCACGTCAGCTACAGCAGCGCGTTTTATTAATAATCTTCCAGAAATTACGATATTAGATAAATCTCCGTCAGACCCCGCAGAGCTCGATTGGGCCACTGAACATCTAGAAACAACGTTACGTTACACTCTAGATGATGTAGCTCCCCTTAAGACCAAAATGATCAGGGAGAAAAAATTAGCACAGTGGTATACTGATCATACACGCACCTTAAAACAGACCACTCGAAAATTAGAACGTAAATGGCGTCAAACAAAATTAACAGTATTTCAAATAGCATGGAAGGAGAGCCTCCTAAATTATAGAAAATCTCTTAGTGCTGCTAGATCAGCATATTTCTCCACCCTCATAGAAAATAACAAGCATAATCCCAGATTTTTATTCAGCACGGTAGCAAAATTAACAGGGAATAAAAGCACTGCACTCACATGCACACCATCAATAGGTAGTAATGATTTTATGAACTTTTTTAATAATAAAATTGAAAACATCAGGCAAGAAATCCAGACGGTTAATATAAATCCAAATTATTTTACAAGTAACCCTGTAGACAGCAGTGTAATTATAACGGATAATCAACTACAAAGCTTCACTTCTATTCATGAGAATGACTTAATTTCATTAATCTCCTCATCGAAATCTTCAACCTGCATTCTCGATCCCTTGCCTACTAGTTTCTTTAAACAGATAACTCCAGAGATAATCAAACCAGTTTTAAAAATAATTAACTCTTCTATTAGCACTGGTTATGTACCTAAATCTTTCAAACTGGCAGTTATCCACCCCCTTATTAAGAAACCTGACCTTGACCCATGTCAGTTGTCCAACTACAGACCGATATCAAATCTCCCCTTTATATCCAAAATTTTAGAAAAGGTTGTAGCACAGCAGTTATGCTCACACCTACTTATGAATAACATTTTTGAAATGTATCAGTCAGGATTTCGGCCTCATCATAGCACAGAGACGGCGCTAGTTAAGGTGGTAAATGACCTGTTATTGGCCTCTGATCAGGGTTTTGTTTCCTTACTTGTTTTGCTCGACCTTAGTGCAGCTTTTGACACCATTGATCACACTATACTGCTTGCTAGACTTGAGAACGTGGTAGGAATAAAGGGAACAGCTCTCTCTTGGCTCAGGTCTTATTTGACTGATCGCTATCAGTTTGTGGATGTAAATGGTGAGTTCTCCACACTCTATGAGGTAAAGTTTGGTGTTCCTCAAGGATCTGTCTTAGGCCCACTGCTTTTCTCTTTATATCTGCTGCCTCTTGGTGAAATCATTCATAAACATGGGATTCGCTTCCATTGCTACGCTGATGACACACAGCTGTATATTTCAGCAAAGCCAGATGAGAGAGATCAACTAAACAGTGTTGAGGAGTGTGTAAAGGACATTAGACAGTGGATGCTTAATAACTTTCTTCTGCTCAACTCAGATAAGACGGAAGTACTTTTACTAGGACCAAATGCAGCTAGAAGCAAACTTTCGGATTACGTAGCATCTCTGGATGGTGTTTCTGTTTCAGCATGTACGGCTGTCAAAGACCTTGGTGTGATTATTGACCCGAGTCTTTCCTTTGAGTCTCACGTAAATAATATCACCAGGATCGCCTTCTTTCACCTTAGAAATATTGCTAAAATTAGAAATATGATGTCGTTACAGGATGCAGAAAAACTAGTTCATGCTTTTGTTACTTCTAGATTAGACTACTGTAACGCTTTACTGTCTGGGTGTGCGAGTAAGTGCATAAATAAGCTTCAGTTAGTTCAGAATGCAGCAGCAAGAGTCCTCACCAGATCTAGAAAATACGACCACATCACCCCTGTCTTAATCAGCCTACACTGGCTCCCAATCAAATCTCGCATTGATTATAAAATACTACTACTGACGTATAAAGCACTTAACGGTCTCGCACCGCAGTATCTGAGTGAACTTCTGTACCAGTATGATCCTCCACGCCTACTTAGATCAAAAGGTGCTGGCTATCTGTTGGTTCCTCAAATAATGAAGACTACCGCAGGGGGCAGATCTTTCTCTTATAAAGCCCCACATTTATGGAACAGCCTTCCAATCAGTGTTCGGGACTCAGACACAGTCTCAGTGTTCAAGTCAAGGTTGAAAACTTATTTATTTAGTCAAGTCTTTTATCAGTAGATTTTTTCTTAGGTAAAGGCACAGATCTGGAAGGAGCATGGATATAGAGTGTTTGGTGAACTGGTATACTTGTATGCTGTCGTCCCCTCACATTCACACGTTCACTCGGGTTTGTTGACGGTGGTGTGGTGGGTCGTCTCTTATCCCAGAGATCCCTCATGTCTGTGTTACCTTCTGGTTCTCCCTTCTAGTTATGCTGCCATAGCGAGTCTTGCCGGAGTCCAAACTGCACAGTGACAAAAACTTTCATACACCAATAGATACACTTAATAATCCATATCCTTCTCTCTCTCTCTCTCTCTCTCTCTCTCTCTCTCTCTCTCTCGGTCGAGTTAAAACATGCTCCTGAGGCTCCAGTGACCACTGTTCCTGCCCCTCTTCCCTCCGTGGATCTTCACACTTCTGCTGCACTGACTCGGGAGTGCAGTTTGCTTCTGATCATCATCACTGCACCCCGCAACTTTGTATATATGCTTCAAATGGACATTTGATGCAACCCAGATGAGGATGGGTTCCCTCTTGGGTCTGGTTCCTCTCGAGGTTTCTTCCTTGTGCCATCTCGGGGAGTTTTTCCTTGCCACAGTTGCTCATCAGGGACAAACATACTTACAAAGAACATATTTACATTTAATCATCACATTATCTGTGTAAAGCTGCTTTGAGACAATGTTCATTGTTAAAAGCGCAAAACAAATAAACATGAATTGAATTTAATTGAATTGAGGTGATGGTAGGTATGGTTTTAAGGAGAGGAATGTGGAAGGGCAGATGGTGGTAGATTTTGCTAAAAGGATGAAAATAGCAGTGGTGAACACGTATTTTAAGAAGAAGGAGGATCACAGGGTGACGTATAAGAGTGGAGGAAGGTGCACACAGGTGGACTATGTTCTATGTAGGAGATGCAACCTGAAGGAGATTATACTGTAAAGTGTGAAGAAAAAAAGGAGGAGAGTGAGGACTGAAAGAAGAATAAGTAGTGAGAGATTCAGGGAAGAGGTCAGACAGGAGCTCGGTGGTGGTAAAGAGGTGCTGGATAATTGGGCTCTATCTATCTGGAAATAGAAAGGAAGATAAAGAGACGTGGTGGAATGAGGAAGTGAAGGAGAGCAGAAGGAGAAAGAGTTTGGGGAAACAGAACTGGGATCGAGAGAGTTATGAGAAAAGTAGGCAGGAGAACAAGGAGATGCAGCAGCAGGTGAGGAGGGATGTGGCGAAAATCCAAAGAAAAGGGCATATGAGGAGCTGTAGGAGAAGTTGGTTTCATGCTGAGGAAAAGCACCACAGCATTATTTGCTTTGAGGATGTTGATGGAGAAGTATAGAGAAGGTCAGAAGGAGTTGCATTGTGTGTTTGTGGATTTAGAGAAAGCGTACGACAGGGTGGAGAGAGAAGTTGTGGTTTTGTATGAGGAAGTCTGGTGTGTCAGAGAAGTATGTGAGGGTGGCACAAAACATGTATGAGGACAGTGTGACAGCAGTGAAGTGTGCAGTAGGAGCGAGGTTCAAGGGTGAGGTTGAACTGCATCAAGGATCGACTCTGAGCCCTTTCCTGCAGTGGTGATGGACAGGTTAACAGACAAGGTTTGATAAGATTCTCCATGGACTCTGATGTTTGCGGATGATAATGCGATTTGTAGTGAAAGTAGGGAGCAGGTTGAGAAGAGCCTGGAGAGGTGGAAGTACATGCTAGAGAGAAGGGGAATAAAAGTTAATAGGAGCCTTGGCTGGTTCCATGAAATTCCGGAGTAAGAACGGGAGCTTTGAGGATGGATTGGACTGTAGTTAACATCAACAGACTGATACATTGACTCAGGACTACATTTGGCTTCTGATCACCAACACTGTACCCTGCATCGTATATTTGCTATAAATGTACATTTAGTGCAACCCAGATGAGGATAAGGTTCCTTCTTGAGTCTGGTTCCTCTCAAGGTTTCTTCCTTATGCCATCTCAGGGAGTTTTTCCTTTACCATAGTCACTACCGGCTTGTTCATCAGGGACAAACTCACCGTAAGGATTTGTTCTATCCTCTGCCGTTTGGACATATTCCCCTGAATTTAGCCTTTCCTCTCAAACTCTGCTCTCCTACGTATATGGGGAAGTCTCAATTAAACACACAAGTCAGCCTTTCAGAGAGAAGTTCCAAAGCTTTATTGTGTCATACATGAATATATACCACAACGAAGGGGGGAGGGAAAGTCAGTATGAGAACAGAAGAGACAGTTGAACATGACAACTCCATATAGGGTCATGTTATATGTTAGAAGAAGCCACAAAAAACAGGAACCACCCAAGGGGGTACATGCAGATTAACACAGACCAAAATGCAACACTTTTGGTGTGCAACAGAAGAAAACAGAGTACATGTGTGTGAATGAGAGGGGGCAGTGGAGGGGTGCTGTTGCAGGGAGAAGAAGTGGAGAAGGTGGAGTGCAAAGTATCAGAGAGTGTGTTAGAGAAGTGAAGAAAAGAGTGCAGGCAGGGTGGAGTGGGTGGAGAAGAGTGATAGCAGGAGTGATTTGTGATAGAAGAGTATCTGTGAAAGTTAAAGGGAAAGTTTATAGGACTGTGGTGAGACCTGAGATGTTGTATGGTTTAGAGACAGTGGCATTGAGTAAAAGGCAGGAGGTGGAGCTGGAGGTAGCAGAGCTGAAGATGTTAAGATGTTTGTTGGAAGTGACGACGATGGACAGGATTAGAAATGAGTTTATTAGAGGGACAGAGCATGTTGGACGTTTTGGACATGAGGGAGGTGAGATTGAGATGGTTAGGACATGTGCAGAGGAGGGACATGGGGTATATCAGTAGGAGAATGCTGAGGATGGAGCCACTAGGAAGGAGGAAAAGAGGAAGTCCAAGGAGGAGGTTTATGGACGTGGTGAGGGAAAACATGCAGGTAGCTGGATTGAAAGAGGCAGATGTTGGGGAAAGAGGGGTATGGAGACAGTTGATCCACTGTGGCGACCCCTAATGGGAGAAGCCGAAAAAAGAAAAAGAAGAAGTATGCATTACTAGCTTGGTCTCCTGCATCATTAATAAACAAACTACAGTTAGTCCAGAATGCAGCAGTCAGAGTTCTCACAAGGTCGAGAAAATATGATCATATAACACCAATTTCGTCATCGCTACACTGGCTACCTGTTAAGTTTCGAATTGACTACAAACTACTGCTTCTTACTTACAAAACACCAAATGGTTTATCTCCCAGTTATCTCTCCAGTCTTCTTACAGGCTAAAATCGTCACACTTCTTGGATTGTGTTTCACTCTGACTCTGACTGCCTTGCTTTGCTCTGTTGCCCTTTATCCCATTAAGGGAAAAAATGTTTATACCTGTCTGCATCCTTATTCGAGCTGTGCATTGCTACACAGACATAAGTCAGCAGAATGAACAGCAATGGACTGAGCACACAGCCCTGAGATGCCCCAGTGCTCAGTGTGGTGGTACTGGAGATGCTGTTTCCAATCCAGACTGACTGAGGTCTTCCAGTCAGGAAGTCCAGGATCCAGGTACAGAGAGAGGTGTTCAGGCCCAGTAGGTTCAGCTTCTCAATCAGTTGCTGAGGAATGATTGTGTTGAATGCTGAGCTAAAGTCTATGAACAGCATCCGTAGCTTGTTGTCCAGGTGGGTGAGGGCCTGATGCAGGGCTGTGGAGATGGCATCGTCCGTTGACCAGTTTGGACGATACCCGAACTGCATAGGGTCCAGTGTGGGTGGAAGCTGTGTCTTGATGTGCTTCCTGACAAACCTCTCGAAGCACTTCATCACGCTGGGTGTTAGCCTGACGGGACGATAGTCATTGAGGCAGGAGAACGTAGACTATTTCGGCACGGGAACGATAGTCATTGTCCTGAGGCTCGTAGGAACAATGGCGCTGCTCAGGGAGATGTTGAAGATTTTGGTGAAGACATCTGCTAGCTGTTGTGCACATTTCCTGAGCACTCTGCCAGGAATGTTCTCTGTCCAGCAGACTTTCGTGGGTTAATTCTGCATAGAGTTTTCCTTACTTCAGCTGTGGTTAGACAGAGCACCTGGTCATTGGAAGGAGGGATCGTTTTCCTTGCCAGATGCCCTGCCACATGCGCCGGGTGTCTCCGCTGTACTGGGGGTGGCCATGAATTCTCTTGCCGTGTGTGCGCTTTGCCTCACTGATGGCACGGGACAGTTTGGCCGTTGCTGTCTTTAGGGCCATCTTGTCCTCTGCTCTGAAGATCAACTCTCTTGTTTTTAGCAGCACACGCGCCTTGGCGGTCATCCACGGCTTCTGGTTGGATCGTGTATTAATGGTCTTAGAGATGGTCACGTCATCAATGCACTTGCCGATGTAGCTGGTTACTGTTGACATGTACTTCTCCAAGTTGATGAAATCACCGTTGGTTGCAGCTTCCCAGAACATGTCCCAGTCAGTGCACTCAAAGCAGTCCTAGAGAGCAGACATGGATCCTGCTGGCCAGGTTTTCACCCGCTTTTAAGATGATCTTGAAAGCCTGCTGAGTGATCTGTATCAGCATAACAGAGATGTGGTCTAAGTACCTAAGTTGGGGGCAGGACTTCACCTGGTAAGCGCCCAGGATGTTTGTGTTTTCTCTTCTGATTGCAAAGTCCCCATTCTGATAAAGATCCCAGTCCCATTAACTCTAAAATAAACCTCTAACTTAACTATAGCCTTAAAGAAAAGCTATAACAAAATCTTTTTCAGCTAGATGTAAGACACAGACTATATTGTACTCATGAGCATTAACATGGACTAATTCCATAGCTTTGGGCTTATTTAGGAATAAGCTTTGGAACTAGCTGAAAATGTATAAATCTATACTTTATAAAAGAGCTTCCATATTTAACCATACAAATAATATCATACTGAATATACAGAAAACACTTTTGATTCGGAAAATATGAGATCTCCCTCATATAAACACTTATTGTAAATGAAACTATTACTAAATAGAATTTACATTTTAGTTGTTAGATAGAAAATGTAACGAAACCAAATAAATTTATAGTATTCAATGGCATGGATCTTTTAAAACACATTTAGTACATCATCATATTCTATTTATGTAAAGCAGTTATTTCTAATGATAATCTGGGTGTAATACAAAAGTCTGACAGGAAATGATGCAGCTGAGGTTTTAGATGTTTAATTTAGCTAATTATTTTTTATAAACTTCCAGCATATGGTTTGCAGGTTTCATTTTCAAATGGGAATGTTTCAAAATAATTAATTACATATTTGAGAATCCACAAGATTCACAGTTTATGTTTATTATAGGGTTATTATAGGGGTTTATTTAGAAGCGAAAAGAGCCTCAGGACCTGTAAAACCTGTAGTCACACACAGTAAACAAACTAATTATAAGACTTGTTGATAGAGACGTGGAATTTTTGTGTTGAGAAGCTACAAGGAAGTCTTTGTCTTTACTGTAAGAACCACCACATTCCTCTGGTATGCATAAGCATGCAGTGTGTGGAGTTACTTCCTGCAGAGTAGCTCATCTAGAGCATCATGCATTACAGCCAGATAGAAAACAAAAGTGAAAGAAACTGAGAGGTATTGCTTTGGATAGGTAGGAATGTAACCTGTACCCATACCAGCTAATTCCAGGCAGAAATATAAGTACATTTCAAGTCATTTCACCCATATACAGTGCAGTACACAGTGAAACGAAACGACATTTCCCTCAGGACCACGGTGCAACAGCAACAACATAAATTAACTAAAGAGAACAAAATGAACTCAGAAACACACATAACTCTAAACTAACAACACAAAGTGCACATGTGCAACATTTAGTGCAAAAAAGGGGAACTCACATCTGAAAATGCCCTACCTTATTTTAAATTTTAACAGTTCCTGATAACATACAAATTCATGACAATCCAGAAAAGTATTGGGTTAAAAGCCACATGTCTCATGATATGCTTATATTTGAAATTTAACGAAAAAGATTGAAATTGAAAAAAGATATCATGAAAAATTTGATTCCTACAAACATTTATCGGAGACTATGTCTGTTTCGTCCCTCCCGGCCCCACCCAGCCCAAATTTCAGTACTCACAGCTGAAAACACCTACTTAAATTTATTTGTTAACAGTTCCTGATAAAAATGTGCTACATACATAATTTAGATATCTTTGGAAAGAAGACACATTCAGCTTTACTGTTCATCATCAAAGTTGATATTGCTCAAAAAGATAATTTATAGATAATGAAGTGGCATGAATATACATTTCCTGCATTAAACATTATTTTTATTTACTTTTTCAGTTTGGACATGTGCAGAGGAGGGACATGGGGTATATCAGTAGGAGAATGCTGAGGATGGAGACACCAGCAAGGACAAAAATAGGAAGACTAAGAAGGACGCAGGTAGTTGGTGTGAAAGAGGCAGATGTAAAGGACAGGGGGCTATGGAGACGGTTGATCCACTGTGGAGACCCCTAATGGGAGAATCCGAAAGAAGAAAGAAGAAAGAAGAAGAAGTTCACCGGTAGTAGGCTGCTATTTCTGTTGGGTGTGAGTTTGTTCCCTGTTTTTGGTGAGGGAGTTAGGGAAATGTTTTGTATTTCTTTTTTGGTTTTGTGTGTAGGTAATTAGTGTTTGTTAAAAGAGTGTTTTTCGTTTATTATTTTGTCCTTGGTCCACCCTGAAGTCTATCCTAGCGCTCTACTCTACATACTACAATATACCTTTCATTTTACGACAATTGCCTTAAAAGTTAGGAAGTTTGCCTGCAGTTTTTCAGAAAGACATCAAGGCCCTGATTGAAAGGTTCCCGTGTTTATTCTTTGTTGTTTCCTCTATGGTACAACCGTTATTAAGCATGACATTGACATAGGTGAACATTCACCCATTAGACAGCACCCATATAGGGCAAACCCAGTTAAGAGAGCCATTATGAGACAACAAACTGAGTACTTGTTGAACATAGACTAGCCGTCCCTAGTGTGAGTCCTTGGCATTCTCCTTATATTTTGGTGCCCAAGGCAGATCCTTCCTAGTGTTTTTGTACAGATTACAGAAAAGTGAAAGTGGAAGTTCTCCTAGAATGGAGAACTATGTCGACTGTGTCGGTGGAGCTAGGTTTATGACTAAGTTAGATCTTCTAAAAGGTTATTGGCAGGTGCCCCTCACACTTCGGGCATCTAAAATCTTTCATTTGCTCCCCCGGACAACTTTCTCCAGTATACAGCAATGGCTTTTGCTCTCTGTAATGCACCCTCGACTTTTCAGAGTCTAATAAACCAGGTGTTAGAGTGGGTTCTGAACTGCGCTGCTTACCTATGATATGATATTATATGATATGGTGGTGTATTCTAATAGTGGGGAAGAGCACTTATACCTCTGGAGCTTGTATTCACATGCCTTGCTAAGGCTTCCTTAGTATTCAAATTGGACAAATGTGATTTTGGCAAGAGGGTGGTCTCTGACCTCCTGAGTAACTGTGGGCTGAGGTATAGTCAAGCCTTTGGATGCTAACATACAAGCAATTAATACCTTTCCTGTTCCCCAGTTGAAACAAGACCTCCATCGCTTTTTGGGTCTGGCTGGATATTATCGATGTTTTTGTAGAAACTTTTCCAGATGTTGTGTTACCCCTCACAAATCTTTTGTGTCAAGGTGTCTTTTTTAAGTGGTCCCCAAAGTGCCAGGCTGCCTTTGATGCCTTTGATGAAACTTCTATTTACCAGCTCTCCTGTTTCTGCTGCTCCCGAGCGTAGAAACCCTTCAAGCTAGAGGTGAATGCTAATGGCACCGGGGCCAGTGCTGTACTTATCCAAGAAGATGATCATGGGGTGAAGCACCCTGTGTGTTTCTTTTCTAATAAGTTTTTTAAAACACCAATTTCACTACAGCACCATTGATAAGGAGGCACTGGCCATGCTGTTGGCTTTACAGAATTTAGATGTGTATATCAGTGACAGTTCTGCTTCAGTTCATGTTTTCACGGATCACAATCCGTTAGTCTTCCTGCATCAAATGTGCAACACTAGGCAAAGTTTGATTTTTTTTGTTTAATTACAATTACAATTAAGTTCACTTTAATCTTTTACACAATGCAGTGTGCAATATACTACAGGTTTACTGGCGGTGTTGTTTGTGTATCTGTCTTGCACTGTCTTGTGTTGTCTTTGCACTGTTTGCACCAGGTTGCACATGATGCACTTTATGTTGTGAGGACACTTACATTTACATTTACATTTACATTTGCGGCATTTAGCAGACGCCCTTATCCAGAGCGACGTACAAAAGTGCTTACAGTCCTTAACTCTGTGTTTTCTGTGATTGTTGTTGTATGGAGCACCAGGGTTCAGGAGAAACGTTGCCTCATTTGACTGTGTAATGCGTCAGATATTTATGGTTAAAATGACAATAAAAGCTTCTTGACTTGACCTAATGCGTTTGGCCCTGATTGTACAAGGTTTTGATCTGGTCATCACCCATAAGAAAGGTGGTTGTGTGCAGGTGCCATCCCGAGACTCCAGTCCAAGTCTCCACTGCATTCCAGTAAACTAAAGCCGCACCCTCTTCCCTTCTGATGACAACAGCAGGAGGTGATCTATAAAGTTAAAGGGAAGCTGGGATTCTGAGCTCACTTAGCTGACGCTACCGTCGCCAACGCTACCTACTAGTCCTTAGCCTTGTGTGTTCTGTTCCTGTGATTGTTGTTGTATGTAGCATTAGGGTTCTGGAGGAACGTTGTTTCATTTCACTGTGTACTGCATCAGATATATATGGTTGAAATGACTATAAAAGCTTCTTGACTTGACTTGACTTGACCTCGTTATTCTGTCCCGAGTTTTCGTGATTTTCTGTTACTGACCTACGCCCGTTCTGACTCTGAGTTTGCCCTGTCCCTATTTGACCGTATTTACCTCAATGTATTATAATTGTAAATATGTTTATTGACCTCTGCATCTCCTCTCTGTATGCTGATTGTCTTTCTTGCTGATGAGACCCACCACGGTCGTGTCATCAGCAAACTTAATGATGTGATTGGCACTGTGCATTGCTACACAGTCATTATTCAGCAAGGTGAAAAGCAGGGGACTGAGTCCACACCCCTGAGGGTCTCCAATGCTCAGTGTGGTGGTGTTGGAGATGCTGTTTGTAATCTGCCAAGGTCTTACATTCAAAATTTCCAGGATCCAGTTACAGAGGGAGAAGTTCAGGCCCAACAGGCTCAACCTCACAATCAGCTGCTGAGGAATGATGGTTTTGAATGCTGAATTTAAGTCCATGAACAGCATTCATATGTTCAAACCTTTTTTTTAGGTGAATGAGGGCCAGGTGAAGTGTGGTGGAGAGGGCCTCATCAGTGGAGCGTTTTGGGCGATATGAGAACTGCAGTGGATCCAGTGTTACAGGCAGCAGGGTTTTTGTGTGCCTCATGATGAGCCTCTTTAAGCACTTCATGATGATAGGATTGAATGCAATGGGACGTTAGTCATTGAGGCAGGACGCAGATGATTTCTTCAGCATGGGGATGATTTTTTTGAAGCACGTTGGGACAAGATCACTGCTCAGAAAGATTTTAAAAATGTCTGCACATCCCCTGAGCACTCTGCCAGGAATGTTGTTTGGTCCTGCATCTTTTCATGGCTTGACTCTGCTTAGAGCTTTCCTCATGTCAGTAGTGGAGAGACAAAGCACCTGTTCTTTGGAAGAAGGGGTATTTTTCCACGTTGTCACATCTGGAAGGGAGCTGTCACTTTTGCAGGCAGGTGATGATGTTCTTTAGTTGGTGATGGCTTGGATGCCCTGTCACATGCACTGTGTGTCGCCACTGTCTGTGTAGTGTTTGTGGATACTCTGGGTATGTGCACGCTTTGCCCTTCTGGAGCCCAGGACAGTTTGGCCCTCACTTTTCTTAGGGCCACCTTGTTGTCTGCACTGAATTCAGGAGTGTACGCACCTCTCCAGTTATCCATGGTTTCTGGTTGAGGTGTAGGATAATGTTCTTGGTGATGGTGACATCAATGCACCTTCTAATGTAGCTGGTGTCGGAACTTAGACCCCATGTCTGAGCAGACATATCAGGTAAGTGGCTTAATACTCGAATCAGTTTTAGCTATTCACTAGTCAATTACCAAAAAGTTCCAAAAATTCAAACAATACATAAAGTAAATGCAGACCAGTTCCAGTCAGGAGTGAGAAGAAGCTTTACTGCAGTAAATTGGCCCGTCAGCTTTCACATGCGAGTGCGAGATTAATATTTAAAAATCCTACACACACTCTGGTCATTTGATCCTCTTGCTTGGAAATCTCGTTTACCTTCATACAATTCTAATTTTCATGAACAAAAATATCTCTTGATAGTGACATTTAAAAAAAAATTCACACCTTTTCTTAACATCTCGTCTGGGTTTTTTCTCTGTCTGCAAATCATCCTTTGCTTTGTTTACACCTTTTCTAGAAACATGGTTTTTTTTGTTTTTTTTTGTTTTATTGACCAGAACTTTAGTTTTTAAAACACCAGCTCTTTCCGTTTCCTATTTCTCATAGCTCTCGACTTTTACTTTACTATACTTTTTTTATTTTTATGTCACTTTATTCTTTTGTAAGTTTTAGGTTGTACAACTATTTTTCATGTTTACATGTTGAGCAGTCAGAAAAAAAGCATGTTGTGCTGTATGAATGTGTATGTGACAAATACAATTTTCATGAATTTGAACACAAACACACAAACCAAGCCAATATGTTCACAACATTACACTACTTAAACAGTGCATATTAGTATATAAGTAGACAAATTGAAGATGTTTAGTGCTAAACCAAGACATTATTAATTTTTTATAATGTGCTCAAATATCTGATTAATTATGTTAAATTCTTGAGATCATAATGTTATACATCACAAAGTAGATGCACAAAAATGCATCGCATAAATTCTTAATAATGAGACAGTTTGCTGGCAGTGAGACCAGAACTTAACACTCCTGTCTAACTGGTTAGTAGTAACTACGTACTACCACATGTTTTTTTCCAGGTCCAGATGAAAACCAATCATCTTTAGAACAGCAAGCATAAAAGACATTTCCTTTAAACGAATTCACCAAGGAGCAGCAGACGGCAGAAGGTTGTAGCAGAATTTATTATTCTATTCTATTATCATTTTTTCCATTAATATGTTTAGAAAGAGTAATATTACATCCCTGTCCTGAATTTTACATAGTAACTGTTAACAATGTACCAGTGACGGAAATTGTATATCTTTCTAGAAAAGTAATGTCAAATATGTTACAGTAAAATATTTCCAACTAACATTTTTTTAAATACTCAGGACAACAATTACTGTAGTTAATATATATATATATATATATCTTTGTGTGTGTGTGTGTGTGTGTGTGTGTGTGTGTGTGTGTGGTGTGCATGGTCTATTATAACACGGTGTAAATAAGATGTAGACTGATCTGTATTTACTTTCACAAACAGCAAATCAATTGAAATGATTTACTTTACATATCTGGTACCATCAGTCTGTAGGTGTTTTATTTCGATTTACAGTTAGAACTGCTTTAGATTAAACAGTCGTGTCTCATAGAATTTCCTAAATGTCCACATCATTAAAATCAGAATTTGAGACAATGTGCCTTAAACCTACAGTTGCTTTAAAGTCTCTATCAGTGAACAGTTAATAACCTCAAATGATGTAACTCTAAAATAACTAAAAATGGAATCAGGTTGAGTCTGTTTGACTGTTCGACCCTCACTCACATTCAGCATTTTGTTTAATTGATTTGTTCATCATTGGTAAAATGCATAAGAAGTGAATAAACATGCATATTAACATAGTGAATGTGGCTACAGATTTGTTGCTGGAGGTTTTGCTCAGGGAAAAACGTATGTAGTAAATTCATGAGTAGATTCTAACATGGTGAGCAACAGAGCAGTGGAGGCATAAAGGGGAAATGGTATTTATTATTTATTCACTTATTTGAATTATATGTTATAAGTAGTGAGTGAGGGAGAAGGAAATTCAGAGTGCAGAGAAATTTAATAAAGAACATGAAAGGGAACAAAACACCCAGAACAACAAGCCAAGTTAATACTAATAAACAAACACACAAAAGTAAACACATAAATAAAGAAAGAAAGAAAGAAAGAAAACACAGTACATGTTAATCACTAATACAGGCTTACATTTAACAAACTTAATGATTTAGTTAATTAACTCAAGACTCGTGAAGCAGGTGCATAATCATAAAAGGAAGTCATGGCAACAAAACAAAACATTAGAAATGAATTAGATGTGAAGGTATTTTTCTGGTGGCCCAGAGGAGAACAGTGAAAGGTACCCATGACATACACATGTACACATGTGATGCCCTCTGGTGGTCTGGATCATCATTTTTCAAGGCGTATACGACGGCATAAACAATGGCATGAACTACTTTTGTCCTGCTATTGAGCTCTGACCTCAACCCTATTGGGATTGATGTGAACATGAACTGCACCCGGGCCTCCTCACCTCACCTACATCAGTACCTGACTTTACTAACACCCTTGTGGCTGAATGAATCTCCACAACTCCAACATCTAGTGAAACATCAGTGGAGATTATTATAAGAGCAAATGGGGAGTGAATGTGGAATGTGGAATCTTATCAGGTGTCCACAAACATTTGGTCATAAAGTCTTTATTGTTCCCAATTTATTCTGATTTAATACCAGATTTAATCCCAAAGTTCAACAAACTTTTTCATTAAAAGTTAAAAGAGTTTTTTTAATTTTATTCTTTTACATATTCTCCTTAAATTTAAAGGCTTAAATAAATATGAATCAATTATTTATTTATATGTAACTCTTAAATATGAATCATTTTTTTTTAAAACAATGACTGCCTGAAGTCCAGAACCCAATGAGTCACCAAATGCTGATGTTTGAGAGCCTTTAGTTGCTGCTGGTCTGTTTTCTGATTTCAGTGTGTTCAGTAAGTAAAAAGCTGCTCAGGAGTTGATGGACAGGAAGTTCTTGAGTTGCTTTGACAAAATGTTTTAGTTTGTTATTCCACTGTACTGGAAAACACCATCCTATCAGTTTCGAAACATTTGGCAGAATCGCAGTAGAAAGTAAAACTCTAAACACTTATTTTTGTTCATCTTGGTTTTATTTTTCTTAAGAACTTTGTTCCACATCTGGAGCTTTTTAAAAATGTGTTTATATTTTCTTACAGTCTAATCTGTTCAATCTGATCTAAAGTGGTACCAGTTTACACCTTAAAGTCGCCCCTCTGTATTTTGGTGTAATTTGAAACTCTTGACATGAATGGATGTTGTAAGGGGTGTGTTTATTGTTAATTAGATCACTTATTATTACTAATATCTTTCCAATAAGTTTGTTGCCTAATAACAGCCTTCTGTACTTGCACTGAAATCTTTTTATACAGCTACCAAATTCAAATTTCTGTCAACACCTGAAATCCATCTGAAAAGAGCTTTATAGGTGATGACCAGAAAAAAAGGATTTTGAAGCAGTCGTTTCTGTGCAAATGTAAAAGAGAGACTGAAACACTACAGAAAATAAATTCTGTATGTAGGAGGGAGACTTTTTTTAAATATGCTGAAGCAGCACTTAGAAACATCAGCAACAATACACATTTTATGGGCATTGTATTAATCATAAAACGTTCATTTTTTAGGAAATGGCAGAGAAATCAGAAGAAGGTTGGGTACAGAGCAGACAGTGTGGTAGTTGTTCTACATGTGGCAAAAAACGGACAAATGTCCGGGTAAGTAGTAACTTCTGCTTTTTACATTTCTATACTTTATTCATGTTTTATGATTGTGTGCTAGGATTGAGGTGAATCCATTTGAAAGTTTGCACCAGTTCAAATTCATGAAAGCATTTTGCAGGATTAGTAAACTATTGAAGCAGGGACCATTCATTACAGTCTCCTCGTTGTGTTAACTGATCTATATATTAAAATTCAGGTCTCAATGTTAACAAAAACATTTTTATCTGACTTCCAAAATCATGATTTAGTTTGTTAAATATGTGCCTCCTTTTTTAAAGAACAAAAAGTAATTAGACACACAACATGTTGCATATCCTTTGTGTGTGCTTGTGTTGTGAATCAGTACCTTGTCTCATTCTTGGCCGATGTAGGATTCTAGCTGTTCAAGAGTCCTGGGTTGTCAGGGTGTGGGCGGCTGGACCCTCATGCAGTTTTTTAATAAGGAATTACAGGGAGATTCAGGCTTTAGGCTTTTAAAACTGGAGCACAGAAAACAAACTGTCCAAAACGTATAAATAGCACCTGATCCAAGAGTCTGAAGGAGAAAATAAACAGCAAACTTGAATGCCGAGAAAGAATAGGTCAGTCCCAAAATAGGTCTTTGTTGGTGTTTTTTTTTATTTAAAAATGTGGCAAATGTTTTTCAATTGGTGAAAAGCCTTGGCTATAAACAGGCCAGTTCTCAATCTGAACTGTTTCACTCCAAAGCCACGGAGTAAAAGTCGCGCTGTCCCAACATTTTTGAGATGTTGTGCAGCCATCAAATATTTTATGTTCTCTTGTGAATAAAACATGGATTTGCAAATCTTTGATTCTGTTTTTATTTACATTTTACACAGCGTCCCAGCTTTTTTGGAATTAGGGATTTACATCAAGATATAACCTCAAGGCATACAGATAGAACTGACACTCTTCTATTTTTATATACCTGGCAGCTTTATTATATACTATGTAGCCTTACCAATACAGTTATTACACGACAAAACTATTTAGCAAATCTTCTTTTTTCTAGGCATTGATCCAGCAGTTTCATGAAGGCAAAAACACTAAACATGACGAATCAGAGTTTGGTGAGAAAGATCAAGTACAGGCAAGTAGCAGCCCTTTGCTGTTATGATTGTTCTTTAATGATAATAATAATAATAATAATAATAATAATAATAATAATAATAAAAATTGCTATTCACTTCTTGCTTTTCAAAGTCAAAGGATGCCTGTTCTGAAGATCAGTGTTTAGCCCATGGTAATCAATACGGTGCTGCCTTTCTTTTTTTTTATTCTTAAAATAACTTTTAGTCTATAGCTTATAAGGATGGGTCAATGATTCCCAAACACACAAAACTGTTTTCTTTGTGTTCTGGGGGCAACAAGTTGAGCAAACCTATACTAGGTGATGCAGGAGCCTATGTAGCAGTAGCATCTGTGCTTTTTTGGCAGAGTTGAGAATAGTTTTGGTAAATTTGGACATGATTTAGTCAGAGCTGGTAGTTCTGGAAACACAGGGAGTGCCAGAATGGAGTGCCAGAACTGGACCGTGTAGACCAGTTGATGTGTGTGTTATATAGCCAAGAGAATTCCAGAACCAGTTGAAGCACAGGAACATGGGGTCAAATTAAAATATGAGCATCAGGACAACTTAATTCTGATAGAAGTTTTGGCAGCTACAGGTCCTGATCCTGATGGTAGATATGCAAAAGCAGATATTGAGACTGGATAGAAAAACTTGGCCACTGGGAACACTGGTCCATTTACCAGTGTCTTATCAAAATTGCTCCATAGTTAATAGAAACAAAGAAATGAGACGTCTGCCTGGGATCATCACAGGTTTCCTTTTCTGCCCTGGCTCCTACCTTTTGGCATCATGAAGTTACAACTTAAACACCAATAGCCAGCCTTCTCACAATACAAACACGTTTTATGAGAAGAAATCGAAGATAAATTGCACGGGTCTCGGCTTCCAGGTCAGTGAGATGGCTGCATTCTAAAAGAATGAAACATGTGACTGGCATGTGGCTGAGGAGCAGGCAGTCTTATATCATCATGAGCAGTAAGAGGTAGTATTGAGGATCAGCCTCCAGGGGTCAATAAATCAGTTTATGATTATTTATGCTGATTGGATGTAAACTGGATTGGGGCTGTATCAGAAACTGAATTTGAGATAATATATAATGACTTAGGAATAACTTCATTTCTTTCATATAACATGTTTCTCTTCCAGTCAAAGTTTATACATTACATTTATATAAATATATATATGATTTACAGTAAGTTGAGTTTAGGTGTAGGTTCATGAGAAAAGTAGAGGTGTATGTTTGTATATTAAATGCTAATAAATGTCATTAATATTTTAGTATCTTCATAAATAGCAAGTATCACATCCAGCTGGTCATCCAAATGACTTCATTCATAAATCAGTTATTATCCATCCTGATAAATGATGCCCAATGACATTGTCCTTTTCAGTTACACATCTAGTTTTTGAGCTCCACCAATGTTTATTAGAGATGATCGTATTTGCACTTATGGAGAGTCATAAAAATGTAGAGATTTTCCACACAGCCTCAGTTATGATTTGTGCATTACATTGTTCATTAAATTCCTTATATTTTGTTGTTAAAAAATATATAATTTGTGGTCATATCCCTTACAATAGAAGTGTTTTTTCTTCACAGGAAAATACAGAGCAATCAGGAGAGAATAAAAAGGCAAATATTAGACAGTATGATGGTGACGCTGAGGCTCCTGGGAAAACAAATGTCAAGGTAAATTAAAGTATTTAACTGTCATAAGGTTCAGGAGGCACAACCTAATGGTATGAAGCTAACAATGATGTCTTGTTTCCTGTATACAAGGAAAACCAGTAATAAGTGTCTTATATAATAAATCTTTTTGGCAACTGATACACTGTGATTCAGAATAGAGTGGCTTTTCCCCAAACTACTGCCCCAAAGTTGCAATCATACAACTGAGTAAAATGTGTGGGTTTGCTGCTACATTTCCCTTCAGTCCTGTTGCTCGAAAAAAAAAGTCGTTTGATTTACACTTCTAAAGAACAAACGTATTCCTTCTTTATCACCACGTTATCTGTGCAAAGCTGCTTTGTGACAATATTCATACAAATAAACATGTATTTGAATTGAATTGATTTCACTTTCCAAAAGATGAATTTTTTACAGTCAATCCTTTGTAAGCTTTGATTTGTTCTATGGGTTTTTTTTTTTCATGCTTCCTTCTAGTTTACCTCCAGCCTTAATCCCAGCTGAAGAGAAGCATGCACACATCAGGATAGTAACCCCACCAGGGTTCTTGTGCTCATAGTGCGCTTTGATCATTATAATGTGATGTTTCTGGGGCAAAACTATTCTTTAGAATTATACTAGAATTATATATGTTACAACCTGCACATTCACAAAGTGACCAGATGTTTCTACAGCTGGAGAAATCTACACAAACCTTTTCTTTGATTCATTTATTTATTGATGTCAGAGCTCTACAGCAGGAGATCCATGTTAAACAGATGTTCATGGAGCTGGCTTTGTGCACAGGGGCATTGTCATGCTGGAATGGTTTGGGGTCTCCTAGTTTAAGTGAAGGAATACATTCATACTACTGCATCCATTTACATTTATGCCATTTAGCAGATGCTCTCATTCAGAGCCACTTCCAAAATATCATTTGTCCAGCTGAGCGTTTGGGGGTTAAGAGCCTTTTGTTTAACGTCCCAGCGTGGCAGTACATTTATGTAGCATTAATCCATCATATTAGTGGTTGTAAATGATCTGATATGATTTATCATGTCTAGTTTTTGTTTGTTTCCTAGTTTTTTTTTCCACTTTATAGATAATATAGACTACTGCTATTGGTATAAATGTTAACAGTACATTTGGAAGTATTGAAGCATATTAATGAAATATTTAGTTGTTAAAAATGTACATCTGCATATTCTTTCCTCTGCCTTGTGGTAGTATTTATAATCTTTTTTTTTTCTAGGAATTAGTAAAACAATATCATACAATAAAAATTCGATCAGAGGTGAAAAGTCCTTTTTCAGTAAGTGATAACATTCTGCCTTCTTTACTTTCTCGCTCCTGTTGGCAGTGAAATTCCTCCAATTCACAACAAATCACAATATATTTAATGTTAAATTCTTTTTTTGTAAGAAATTTAATCTGTTATTAAAACGTGTGCTAAATTACAACTGCAGTACAAAATCCATTCCACTTCAATCTTGTGGTCATGTTATTATTAATATGTTTCTTTTCTAGGAAACTGCAAAACAATCCAGAGAAAGTGGATGCACACAAAAAGCACAATGTCGTAGTTGCCCTGAGTGTGGCAAAAGTCTGACAAATGTTCAGGTCAGTAGGATCCCAGTGCTTTTCTCCTATTATACACTTTTAAATCACAGCCTTTTCATCATATTACCCACTGACATACCACTTCTCTTATATGTAAACATAAATGTTCGTTCCCCCAAACAATTTGTTTTGTATTTCTCAGTTTACTTATTACTTTTTGCTTTACATATTTGTACACAAAATAAAATGCTCCCCCAAATGACAGGTTTTTATTTGTTTTGCAGTTCTTTCTTTGATAAATTTCATATCCCTTACAACTCAATTAAAGGTGTTTTCATTATAATGTGCTATTTTTCTAGGAAACCACAAAGCAAGCAGATGAAGGTAGAGGGGTGCAGGGTAGCCCAAAGATTCGCAGCAGAAATCGGACAGATACATGGGTAAGTAGTCCTTTAAATCCAGATATTGTGCTTAGGATGTAACACAGCTTTTATTAAAACCATTATTTTGATAATGCGGTCCGATACACTAAAAAGTAACTGTAAGTGAGCATAATGAAATGTTATGTGCCATAAGACTAGTGTGTTAAATGATGCCTGCTCTATATAGTAGGTTTCTAGTGGCTTGGCCACTCGGCCATCGAGTTAAACCTTCAATTATAGGAAGGGATTATAACTAAGATTCATGCTAAACAGTTTCAGGTCTTGTAGCTCCAGTCTCTCTTTCCATTTAAAACTATGACCAGACTTGATATATACTTTTACCATTTGATTTAAAAGGTAAGACTTCAACGAGGTGGCATCAAAAGGTTTTGTGACAAGTTTGCACAGTCACAGGGAGCACCAACTTTTATAAATCAATTTGTCAAAAGACATCATCCTGTGTACATCAGGAGCTGTGTCACTGGAGCTTTTCTGACCACATGCATTACCACATCTGCTATTTTGACCGCGTGTGTTACCACGTCTGTGATGTCATCATGGACAGCAACGTGAAATTCTGCAATTAAACTGGGGAAAAGTGCCACAATGATGTTTGACGTGATTTGGCGAGTTTACAGGAAAGTAAGTTGTTTAAGAGTTTTTTAGTGGCATTGCGTGCTTTAAGAGCAGAAGAATATCACTAGAAGATGATGAGAGACCAGGAAGACCTTCAATGAGCTGAACTCCCCGAAAATGTCGAAACTATTTAGCAACTTGTGGACGAGGATCGTTGAAGAACAAGCCACAACATGGCTGCAATTATCAGTGCGTGACACAGAACAATCCAGGTGATCTTCACCCCCTGTCGTGAGTTCGTCCCCAGGTTGCTGACCCAGGAGCAGAAGAACACTGCGTCGAAGTTTGCCAAGAATTTCATCAGCGTGCCATGGAGGAGCCATCCTTGAAGTCATGGATCATTAATTATGACAAAACTTGTGTGGAGGGGTTCGACCCTGTGGTGAATTAACACAGTGAAAAAGCCGGTCATCTCAACAACCGAAAAAGGCAAGGCAGGTCCGCAGCTCCACCGAGTGCATGCTCATCGTCTTTTTCCAAATTTGCTGCATTGCACATCAAACATTCGTCCCCAGGGGCCACACTGTCAATAGCAGTTTTTACAGCCAGTTTGTAAGGAAGATTTGAAACTTTCACACCTCATACATCTCAAATTTAAGAGAAATAAACATATGAAATATAATAATAATGTACCTTTTGACATGTAAGACATGGTTTTCAATAAGATAATATGGTTAACATCTGACTTTTGCATTCGTAGCTGTTACTGATAAAAAAGAAAGAATAAAAAAGGTTGATTTTCGCTCCTAGTAAACAGTGTCTCTAAAACTCTCACCATGAGATCCATCTGAATATTACTTCCAGGGGTATTTACACTGCTGTTGGTACATGAGCCACTGGTTAAACAGTGTTACACAAATTGATTCAAAGTCTGCTATTCTGCATATGTTATAAAACTCCATGGTAATAGTATTGAACTTTTCTAGACAATGCAAGAGCAATCACAGGAATGTAGATTGGTAGAAACGAGACAGCAGGACAGTGGCATGTTTGGTGGCAAAACTCTGAAAAATGTTAAGGTATGTAAAATTCATTTTTTTTATTTCTATTCTCTAGTAACTGTTGTTTTACTTTGTAAAAGGTTCTGGTGGAACAACCCTGTGTAAATGTATTAAATATAAATAACAGAATAATTTTTTTATCAGGAGACAAAGATGTCACTTATATTTGGAATGAAATGATCTTGGAGTTAAATTTCTAGAATAATGTTGCTGAAGTAAATACCAGGAAACAGAAAACTCCTGCCTGTGTACTGTAAGGTTCTTGTATGAAAATATGTACTATGTACATGGGTGGGCAGTCTATGTCCTGTGGTGGAGGGGACTTCAGTTTTGGGCATTGTTAAATGGTGTGGTACCTTCAGAGACCTCCACACTCCTCGCACTGCACCACGCTGCTTGAGATCCTCCAGCACTGCTTGACTGGTACCACCTACAGGGTGAGAGGTCGGTATACCTCAAGGTTCTTCTCTGTTCTGGCACCAAGCTGTTTTTCAAATGATGGGTGAAGCCCTTCCTCTTCCTCAAACAATTAAACTATTGCTTTGCCTTTTACAAAAAAATAAACCTCTCAGCGGAGTTGTAGGCTGATTTATCTTAAGTTTGTAATCTAGTGTACCAGTGTAGATTTATTCATAGATAAGAGACTCATTTTTCTACATTGCTCTGGACATGGGCATCTGCTAAATGCCAAAAAATGTTAATGCAAATGTAAATTTCTCCTGGTAGGGTGGATGGAGCCATCTTTATTAATGGCCACCAAAAGGCTTCCTGAACTTGCTTGGTGATGCAATGAATCCCTGGGTGTCTGGTGCTGAGTGAACTGTGCGCCCAGTACAGGACTCTAGGCCATAGCTCTATAGGGAATACAAGTTCACTTGGTGGACAACCTGGGATACAGGTTGAGAGAGTATGACACCAAACCCACAGCTGCAGGCATGCACCTCCATGACCTCTTATGGAGGTCTGGATGATGAGAATAAGACTGTAGTAAATCGTTATATTATTTCTTTAAATGCCTTCTGAGCATCATTTGACCACTAGAGTTTTGTGGGTTTCCCACATAACAGTGATGCCACAGTGCTGAAGTCCTTGATAAAACATCTGTAGAAGTTTGTGAATCTTTGTAACTTATTGACATAAGAAGGTGGTGTGGTCACTGCTTTTACTTTTCTCTCAAACATCTCCACCCCCTGTCAGCTGATGATGTACCCCAACAAGGTGATTGAATCTTTATGAAAATCACTTCTCTTTTTTTTTTTTTTTTTTTTTACACTAAATGGTGTTGCGGCAGGCAGCGTAATACTATGGTGCAATCCTGTGGGCAGTTAGGAGGTAGTGTCCATGCCACTTCATTCCACTTTCATTAGTTCATTATATTTTGAGTGAACTTGATCCAAAGCCATTGAGTTGGGAATTTCGATGGTTGAGTTCTCGAAAGTCAGGAAACTCGATTCTTTCAGAATTTGAGTTATGGTTCCCTTCTGTGGGGAAGAAAAGGAATTGCATCTGGAACTGTTACACTGATATTTTGCATGTATTATTGTAACCTTTTTAAGACAGAGTCTATACCTGTTACACTTTTTTGGGCATGGTCATGTACCGTTTCTAGACAGTTGCAGTGCAATCACAAGAAAGCAGACAAGCAGATAAGAGACTTCTAAAAGTAGCACATTTAGTGGCAAAGACCTGAAATATGTCAAGGTATGTAGAAGTTGAATTTTTATTTATATTTTTGAGTAATTGTTATATGTTTGCACAGTTTAGGGTTCTGGTGGTGAACTCTGTTTATATGTACTGGAAGTTTACAACTAGCGCAGTGAATTCAGCACCTTTTTTCAACCCAAATCTTTAATGTGAGAAAGCACCAGAAATGTGGCAAAAATTCCTGCCTGGTTTCTGTATCAAAAAGACAATTCCCTAAATGATTACAGACCCATAACCCACACATTGCATGTAATGAAGGATCACACATTTCTAACACATCTTTTATCGATCCCCTGCAGTTCCATCCACAGGAAGTACAGATAAATGGTTCTAAGGCTATGGAATTGAAAACAAATGTGCAGACACTGTTGTAAAGAACAACAAGTAGAAGGTTATGGATTAAACATTGTGCAAACTGAATAAACAAGTCCACATTACACACACACACACACACACACACACACACACACACACACATATATATATATATATATATATATATATACATGATTGTGAAATAGTGGCCAGAATGTTCAGTAAGGTATATATATATATATACATAAATAAAATAGTGCAGATGTATGTAAAGCACAATTTCACCCAAATGAGGATGAGGTTCTGCTTTTAAGTCTGGTTCCTCTCACGGTTTCTTCCTCATAACATATTAGGGAGTTTTTCCTTCATCACAGTCTTCATGGCTGTTCATCAGGGATAAACACACATCATTCACCTTCAATGTTAAATTCTGTAAAGCTGCTTTGAGACAATGAGAAAATTGAGAAGAAATAAACTTGACCTGACAGTGTGTGTAGAGAATGAGGAGTATATAAAACAGTATGTAAAATGTACATTGTATGTAGAATTGTACAGAAGTTGCTGGTTCTGGTGCATATGTTCATGTATCTCCTTCTTGATAGAAGGAGGTTAAACAGTTTGTGAATGGGATGTGAAGAGTCCTTGATGTTGTGAGTACTGCGCAGACATCTGCTGTGGTGAAGGTGCTCAATGGCAGGGGGCTTTTAGGGGGCTTTCCAGGAAATCACAGGTCTTTTAGTGTTTGCAGAAAGATCTTATAAATCTGTACCAGTCTGTGATAGCCAGTGCAGTCTTCTTTGCAGCAGTATGCTGGGGAGGCAGCATCAGATCCAATTAAGCGTAACAAAATCAAGATGTCTGACTCACGCATGGTCTGCAAACAAGATAGTTATAAGGTGGTGGTGGAAAATCTCCGTCCATTCTGGAAAATAAGCAGCATCTCTTCCATGACCAACTAATGAACATTACAGCTCCTTTATTAGTTTGTCAGTCTGTCTATCTGAATCTGATATTGTGTTCATGTTTATCCAGCATTCATTTGAAGTGACTGTGGACTGAATAAGTCTACAAAAGGGTGTTGTGGTCATCAAGTCTAATGGAGACACTATACTTTTATATTTATTCAGTGGGTATTATTGTGGGAGAGTGTATGAATACAGGAATAAGGAACACCACAACAGGTCAGGTGCAAAAGCTTTACAGCCACTTTTATTTAATTATTCAGGGCTGTCTGCTTAGTGTCCCCTACGCAGCACGTTTCTGGCACACGCACACCCCCGCACCCTCTGCTCCTTTAATGCCCCCTGATCACTGAAAAAGAGAGAACATTCATTAGACCACATTAGCTTCAGGTGAGGCAATCCCATGTCTACCTGCTTCCGGCCTCACCCTCCATTCACAAACCGACACTCGGCCACTCCCCCGCTGACACATACCCCCACCGCCCAACTCAGACCGGGAAGCCGTCCGGCCCGCAACCAACTCCCCCCCCGGCGCGAGAGGAAGTCAGCCACGACCCTCTGTGCCCCCGGTCTGTGGACCACCTTGAACTTAAACGGCTGAAACACCAGATACCACCGAGTGATCTGCGCGTTGGTATCCTTCATGCGATGGAGCCACTGGAGCGGGGCGTGGTCTGAACAGAGGGTGAAGGCCCGTCCCAACAGATAGTACCGGAGGGTAAGGACCACCCACTTGATGGCCAGGCATTCCCTTCCGATGGTGCTGTACCGGCTTTCCCGCACTGACAGCTTATGGCTGATGAACAGCACCGGCTGCTCCTTCCCTCCACCACGGCCCCTAACCCTTTGTCCGACACATCAGTCAGCAAAACAAAGGGGAGAGAGAAGTCAGGAGCATGTAAAAGCGGACCACCGCAGAGTGTGTCTTTGACACGCGAAAAAGCCTGTTGGCACTGTTCCGACCACTGGACCGGATCTGGCGCTCCATTTTTAGTGAGATCGGTCAGCGGACTGGTGACGTCCAAAAACATAGGGATAAACCTCCTATAATAGCCAGCCAGCCCCAGGAACCATCTCACCTCCTTTTTGGTCTTGGGTCTCGGACAGGCCGCAATCGCTGCAGTCTTATAGATTTGGGGACGCACCTGCCCGTGACCCAAGTGGAAACTCAGATACCGTACTTCCAACCGCACACTTCTTCGGGTTCACAGTGAGCCCTGCTCGTGTAAACTATTAAACATGTTTTAGAATATGCATCTCATAAACTTTGCTGACAAATGCATGCTGATTTTAATAATTTTCCACATTCCTTTACTAGGCAAGGACACAAGAATTCACCACGGATCCACAGTTAGAGAACAGACAGCATGAGTTTGTTGATAAAAACCCCAAAAAAGTCCTTGTAAGTATTAGCTTTCAGAATATTTTTTAAATAGTTTTAAGTAATTATTTTTTCAATGTTATTATGTTGTTTAAGATCTGTGTGGTTGATATCGATTTGCTGTGGCCTGTAGAAACGTTTTAATGATTAGCAAGGAACTTGGAATTGCAACTAATTAAGTATTTAGTAATGTAAAAATACTAATCATTTAAACACTGGGGCGCTTATGCACATAATAATAGAGTGTTATTTTAGTTCTTTTTTATTCTTTTTAAACAAAAAATACCAAAATGTACAGTGAGGAAAATAAGTATTTGAACACGCGGCTATTTTGCAAGTTCGATGCATCTGTTTGAGGTTGTTAGCTGCATAAAGACACCTGTCCACCCCATACAATCAGTAAGAATCCAACTACTAACATGGCCAAGACCAAAGAGCTGTCCAAAGACACTAGAGACAAAATTGTACACCTCCACAAGGCTGGAAAGGGCTACGGGGAAATTGCCAAGCAGCTTGGTGAAAAAAGGTCCACTGTTGAAGCATTCATTAGAAAATGGAAGAAGCTAAACATGACTGTCAATCTCCCTCGGACTGGGGCTCCATGCAAGATTTCACCTCGTGGGGTCTCAATGATCCTAAGGAAGGTGAGAAATCAGCCCAGAACTACACGGGAGGAGCTGGTCAATGACCTGAAAAGAGCTGGGACCACCGTTTCCAAGGTTACTGTTGGTAATACACTAAGACGTCATGGTTTGAAATCATGCATGGCACGGAAGGTTCCCCTGCTTAAACCAGCACATGTCCAGGCATGTCTTAAGTTTGCCAATGACCATTTGGATGATCCAGAGGAGTCATGGGAGAAAGTCATGTGGTCAGATGAGACCAAAATAGAACTTTTGGGTCATAATTCCACTAAACCTGTTTGGGGGAAGAAGAATGATGAGTACCATCCCAAGAACACCATCCCTACTGTAAAGCATGGGGGTGGTAGCATCGTGTTTGGGGGTGTTTTTCTGCACATGGGACAGGGCGACTGCACTGTATTAAGGAGAGGATGACCGGGGCCATGTATTGCGAGATTTTGGGGAACAACCTCCTTCCCTCAGTTAGAGCATTGAAGATGGGTCGAGGCTGGGTCTTCCAACATGACAATGACCCGAAGCACACAGCCAGGAGAACCGAAGAGTGGCTCTGTAAGAAGCATATCAAGGTTCTGGTGTGGCCTAACCAGTCTCCAGACCTGAACCCAATAGAGAATCTTTGGAGGAAGCTCAAACTCTGTGTTTCTCAGCGACAGGCCAGAAACCTGACTGATCTAGAGAAGATCTGTGTGGAGGAGTGGCCAAAATCCTCCTGCAGTGTGTGCAAACCTGGTGAAAAACTACAGGAAACGTTTGACCTCTGTAATTGCAAACAAAGGCTCCAAATATTAACATTGACTTTCTCAGGTGTTCAAATACTTATTTTCCACACTGTAATTCTTCACTCCTTGGACATGGTTTTTACAAACAAATTCTCCTCACCTTATTTGCTGCTAGTAGACCAGTTCTCTATTTGTGGTATGGGTGCAGGATTTTATTTTATTTTTCTCCACCCCACAAATATAAATATTTTAGATAATATCCAATATTAATTCTATCAAATTACAATGCACTGAAAAGCAATGCAAACATGTACATCATGATTCTAAATAAATAACATTAATTACATACATTTTATTAACATTAATTTATATCTATAATTATAATATTGTAATGATTGTCTTTATATAATAAATAATAATGACTTGTAGATTTTTCCAAAATTTTTGTTGGTGGACAAGTAGGACATTGAATTAATAATTATTGTATGATTTTATTATAAAACATGAAATTGTATTTCAAATGAAAACATCAGCACTCACGTAAAAACCCACTTACCCCTGATTACGAGGTGGTATCAAAGATTTTTAAGACGAGCTTTATTATAACTTTATTTATCCATGTTTGCATGCACGCCTACAAAAGGCACAGCATTACAATTCTCCCAGCGTTCCTGCCACTTCTGAAATGTGTCTTGGAAGTCTTTTTTTCGAAGTGTGTTCAGCACCTTCTGTAATTCAGCTCCGATGATCATTATGCATGAGTTGCTGTTTGTTTAAAATGCTTTAAAATAAAGATTCATTGAATTGAATGAATATTTTGTTTAAGTTTATTGAAGGACTTCCTGAACTTTCAGTGAAGATGTAAGTAACACATGGTCAGAAAAGCACCAGTTAGCATCATTAGTCTTGAATATTTTTATACCACCTCATACTCTATACAGTATCTACTAAATGTCAGCCAGACATCTTGCAACCAGTGCAGTGGCCTCATTGCCCAGTCTTTTGCCAGATTGTCTCTTCTGCTTTCTTTTTGTGTGAGACCTTCCAGCCCTTTTATTTCCCACTTGAGACTTTAGGACTGCTTTTGGACTGCTTTTGGGTTCTCCTCTCCCACATTCAGTTTTCAGACAGAAAAATGTTCCATTGTTTACAAGTTTTTTGACATTCTGGATGGTTCTCTGCTTGGTGTTTTCATTAAAGACTGTAATTTATACTTCTCCCTGCATCCCGATTTTGGGTCATTTTGGTCCAGCTATGGACCCCGTGGATGCTTCAGATCTACAAACCACCCTCAATTTTCTAATTCAGGTGTTAGCTGCCCATGAGCAATGGCTCCAGGAAATCACCACAGCACTTGACTAGTCCTTTCTTGCGCAGTGCAGCCTGATGTTTAGTCTCCAGCCATCCTCCTTTCCCACCAAGCAGGCCAATGTGGTCTACATCATTTCCCTGCTATCTGGAAAGGCTCTGCGGTCGGTCACCTTTAAGTGGAAAATCAGTCCTCCCTCTGCTCTTCAGTGCCTTCTCAAGGAAACTCTGTGCTCTGTGTGCTGTAAGCTCACCACATGATTTCTTGGGCTCTTCCGCCTCTCTAAGGTCATTGCAGTTAGACTCAACTTCCCAACACCCTCTGGATCCACCCTACCTTCCATGTCTCCCGTCTCAGACTCGTCCAAGATTGTTCCTTCGAACTCTCGCTTTCCCCCATGAACTTGGTCTGCTACCTTCATTGCTCTGTTTGCCGGGTCTCTGACTTTAGGACTGCTCTATAGACAGAATATACAATTGTTTATAAGTTTTCTGGCATTCTGTACTATTCTTGGCTGGCTGTTTTTTTAATTAATTTATACTTCTGCCTGCGTCTTGCATTTTGGGTCCTCTGGTCCAACACTGACAATAAACTGTGAAGCAAAACCCATTTGCATGAATATTACTAGGAGGAAATAATGATAGGAAAACAATAAGATTCTCCAATCCCCATGATGAAAAGAAATGAGAAAGAAACCTTGAAAGGACACATTCTCATTTGGTTGACACCAAAAAGTACAATCATTACAGTTCCATCATTGTTGAGATTCAGTGACGGACACTTAAATGCAAATATTTTCACGCAAACTGTGTTCCTTAGCACATTGTGGCAGACTGTTAATATTAATTACAGTGAGTGTAAGTGTGAGTAAGACTCCGGCAAGACTCACTGTAGCAGCAGAACTAAAATGGAGAAGCAGAAGAAAACACAGACATGAGGATCTCTGGGATAAGAGACGACCCACCACACCACCACCAACAAACCTGAGTGAACGTGTGAGAGTGAGGAGACGACAGCATCCAAATATCCCAGTTCACCAAACACTCCATATCCATGATCCCTCCAGATCTGCTCCTTTACCTCACAAACACCTACTGACTAAAGACTCCACTAAATAAATATGTGTTCAGCCTCGACTTCAACACTGAGACTGTGTCTGAGTCTCGAACACTGATTGGAAGGTTGTTGATAGATAGATATATAGATATATAGATAGATAGATAGATAGATAGATAGATAGATAGATAGATAGACAGACAGACAGACAGACAGATAGACAGACGGACAGACGGACAGACAGACACTCACTTCATTTATCCCAATGGGACATTTACAGCTTCCAGCAGTATCCACAAACATAGTAATGCAAAGGCATGCAAAAAATTCTCAAAATGTAAAGGTATGTTTAAGAAAGTCTGCTAAAAAAAAAGAAATCCGCATGACAGTTGAGTCTGTGCAAAGACTCTTTTTTGAGTCCTGTGTAACAAAGCGTTTTTGGAGCATTATGTTCAAACCCGAGTGTAAGTGTGCATAGTGTAATGTGGTAGCTACATGTGGTCCTAGTAAAACGTACTTCTGTCTTATCATCCACTGTCTAATGTCCTTTACACACTCCTCAACATTGTTAAGCTGATCTCTCTCATCTGGCTTTGCTGAAATATACAGCTGTGTGTCATCAGCAAAGCAATGGAAGTGAATCCCATGTTTATGAATGATTTCACCAAGAGGCAGCAGATATAAATAGAAAAGCAGTGGGCCTAAGACAGATCCTTGAGGAACACCAAACTTTACCTCATAGAGTGTGGAGAACTCACCATTTACATCAACAAACTGATAGCAATCAGTCAGATAAGACCTGAGCCAGGATAGAGCTGTTCCCTTCATTCCAACAACGTTCTCCAGTCCAGCAAGCAGGAGATGATGATCAATGGTGTGAAAAGCTGCACTGAGGTCGAGCAAAACAAGTAAAGAGACAAAACCCTGATCAGAGACCAATAACAGTCATTTACCACCTTAACTAGTGCCGTCTCTGTGCTATGATGAGGCTGAAATCCTGACTGATACATTTCATAAATGTTCTTCCTCAGTAGATGTGAGCAGAACTGCTGTGCTACAACCTTTTCTAGAATCTTGGAGATAAAGAGGAGGTTTGATATCGGTCTGTAGTTGGACAGCTGACAGGGTGAAGGTCAGGTTTCTTAATTAGGGGGTTGATACTGCAGTTTGAAGGATTTAGGTACAAAACCAGTGCTAATGGAAGAGTTTATTATTTTAGGACAGGTTCAGTTCCCTCTGCAATGATCTGTTTAAAGAAACATAATATTATAATGTTTATAGATGATCAAGAACAAAAGTTTATTCATGCAAAAATTAGTGAACAAATATAACCTGTCAAAGATTTTAGCACCCTCTGATTCTTTGTACTAAATCGTGGTTGTTGGTATCTAGTCATCACCAGTTACTTTCCAGTTACTAATATACAACATAAAAAGCTCTATAGAATTTAAATTGTAATGAACTGTAAATCTTTATCAGCAATATAATTATGCTTCGGAATACAAAAAATAAATAATAAGCATAAAGACGTCACTGTCTCATAGTCATGTTGTAGGACATGGATTTCTTTTTTGTTTGTTTGGTTCTTTTTATAACAATTCCAATGTATTTACTGGATTAGCTTAGTCTAATATTGCTATCTGAATAGTTATGCTACATTATATATTAAACTAAAACATTAGCAATCATCATTAATGTCTGTGCAGCGTTTGTCTATCAAATCACTTCTCAGTAATGCAGAGGAACCGATTCCTTATTTTACATTAGAATTCTCATTAGAATGTGTACTAAATAAAAAATTTTTCTTTTGTTTTTATCGTTTTTCAGGAGGGAGAATCAGCCTTAGTAGGAGAGCTGTTGTGTAGACTTGGACTTGAGAACAAATATGAAGACAAACTCACCAAAGCAGAATTTCTTAAAATCTCCAAATCCACTTTAGAGAACAAAGAGCCCAGTAAAGAGAATGAACTGGTTCATGTTTTCATGAAACGACTTTTTTCAGGCAATTACACAGCGAGACACGTCTCTGTCAAAAAGGACACCGAAACACTAGAGTCTCCGTCAGTAGCTAACGCAGACGCCTTCACTGCTCTTTTTAAAAAACGGAGTGTTAAGACTAATAGAAAACAGGCTGAGATCCACCCAATGGATGTTCAGATGGCGTTGTTCCTCTGTGCAGATGATTTTCTGCGACAAATCATGGTGAATAAATTGGCACAGTGTCAGTATGCGATTCCTTTACTGGTTTCCAATCCCTTTAGTGGGAAAATTGAATGTCCTCTCTGGACAATCCGCCAAATCAACAAGAACTGGAAGTCATCTGATGCTTCAGGAGAAATCATCAGCAAGACTCTGCCTGTTTACAAAGCAGAAACTCCAATGGTGGCTTTCTTCAGGCTTGGCTCTGTTTCCTCATCCAAGTCTCAGCTCATCAACCACCTGATTAATGAGAAGCACAACACATTCTTCCACAAACACTGTCCAGGCAGCAGCAGAACTCGACTACTGATGGATGGAGTGGTGGAGATCGCCTGGTACTGTCCATCTGGGAAAAGCTCTGATCATTTCTCTGAATGTGTTGCCTTCTGTAATCTTCATGGTGATTCCAGCATTGCTGTAACTCAAAGAGAAATACTTACTACCATGGCCTCTGTAAATGTTATACTTTTGCCCAAACTTGATGAGGAGGATCATAATATGGGAGCTGTGAAGGATCTTTACAAGTCCCAAACTCCTCTTATTGTAGTTCTTACTGATGAAGAGGATGATAATGATGGTACTGGGTCTGAGATTGGAAATGGAAAATACAAAATTGGACTAAAAGGCAGTACTCAGGCGAATGTCTCTGCTGCACTCAGAAATGTGATCAAAAAATTTCTCTTTCAAAAACACATGAGATTCAATCTTGAAAGCATCACAAAAAACGTAGTGATTAGTGTGGATGAGAGTAATGAAGCCTGTCGAAGAGGAAAGGAAGCTGCACAAACTGTAATGAGTTTCCTAGATGGGAAAGATCCACTGACAGTGAAAGAGAAATATCTGCCTTGCCAGGGGAAACTGTGGCACGACTGGTGCCAGAAAAGCAAAGGATTACGACAACTCCAAAGTAATACAAACATAGAAGTTGAGCTCAGCCGCAACTTACAGGAAATGAAGGAACTCAGATGCAAACAGCAAGAACCTGGTGTTAGTGGACTCATAAGGTCATTTGTGGACAATTTACAAAAATTCTCAGTCAGTGAAAACAATTATTTCCTGAGATGGACTGGAATGTATCTGGATGAGTTCATTTTGGAGAAACTACACAAAATGAAGCCTGAAGAATTAAAACAAATGTCACCCAAGATGAACGCTGCTAGCTTTGGATTGGAGCACCTGCTGAGAGAGATGGGACAGATTTATGAAGCTTCAGTCTCTGAAGAAAAAAACATGACAGGAAAAGGAATAGGAAACTTCTCTTACCTGCCTGAACTTGCTGCTGAACTCCTGATATCTGGGCACCCAGTGGAACTGATGGATGGTGATACAGCTTATGTTCCTCTAACCTGGGTTTCAGCTCTTCTAGATGAAGTCATCAGGAAACTGGGAGACAAGAAGGTTTTCGTTTTGTCAGTTTTAGGGATTCAGAGCTCTGGGAAATCCACCATGCTGAATGCCATGTTTGGGCTGGAGTTTGCAGTCAGTGCAGGCAGGTGTACCAGAGGAGCCTTCATACAACTGGTTCAAGTTTCTGAGGACAAAAAGAAAGACCTGAAGTTTGACTACATTTTGGTTGTTGATACTGAAGGTCTCCGATCTTCAGAGCTGTCTGGAAACGCCATCCACCAGGACAATGAACTTTCTACATTTGTAGTAGGATTAGCAAACATGACTTTGATTAACATCAATGGGGAGAACCTTACTGAGATGCAGGATATTCTCCAGATAGTTGTTCATGCATTCCTCAGGATGAAGCAGGTTAGATTGAACCCCAGCTGCATGTTTGTACATCAGAATGTTTCTGATATTGCAGCTAGAGAGAAAATCAGGGATGGAAGGAGGCATCTACAGGAAACACTGGATAAAATGACTAAACTAGCATCAGATGAATACAACTGTGCAGAAAGATTCACTGATGTCATTGAATTTGATGTAGAAAATGATGTGAGGTACTTTGCACAGCTCTGGGAGGGTTCTCCACCCATGGCTCCACCAAACCCACACTACAGCGAGAACATTCAGGAGCTAAAGAGAGAGATTATTTCTCGTGCAGCAAATACAGATGTCCTCAAATTATCCCAGTTCCAGAAGCGTGTGAAAGACCTGTGGAATGCTCTACTGAATGAAAATTTTGTGTTCAGTTTTAAGAATGCTCAAGAGATTTCAGTGTACAGGAAACTGGAGCGTGAGTACGGGAAATGGACCTGGAGTCTGAGGAATGCCATGATGACTGTAGAAAATAAAATGCTCAACAGAGTAGCCAGTGGAACAGTAAAAACAATTCGGAGGCAAAATCTGGAAGAAGAAATGGCAGACACCCTACAGACGGTCCGAAAGGAATGCAATCAATTTTTTGAAAAAAACAGTGAAAAAGAAACACTGATTCAGTGGAAATGCAAATTTGAGACACAAATCGATCACCTCTATGATGATCTTATTGAAGATGCAAGGAGAAAAGTGGATGAAAGCATTCAGCAGAAAAGAATTAGACAAAAGTTAGACCAGAAACTGAGAAAGTATGAGAAGGTTCTCTTTGAAAAGAGCAAAGAGCTTGCATTAAAACTAAAAGGCAACATTAATAATAAAATGCATGCAAAAGAATTTGATTTAATGTGGGGAAAATGGATCTTTGAACTAACTGACCAAGCTCCTAGATTTAAGGACGTTGAGATTTCAAAGGACGTAACTCATGTTCTGGGTGAAGTCTACAAACCTGACTTAGTTATAACTCGAAAACGCTCCAATGAGTATAAACAGATTGGAACTGTTAATGATTATAACAGCTATATCACAAAGAAAAACCTCGTCAATAAAAAATCCATAAAACTTTGGTCAGGAAGTTTTCTTAAAGCAGAGAATAATAAATCGATACATTCTCTAATCAATGATGTCACTGAACAAATCAAACAGACAGTGGAGTCATTTCCATTCCTAACACAGGGCTATAACTCAGGCTACCTGTACAACATCGCACATGATGTGAAGGAGAAGGTGCAAGAGTTTGAAACTCGAATCAAGAAAGAACGAAAGTTATCTGATGATGCTTCTGTGTTTAACCAAGACTTCTATGTAGATCTCTCACTTTATGTATGTGAGCAGTCTGCAAACCGCATCTCAGACCTTCACAGAAAATTCAAAGAAGCAAATGATCCAGTGATTTATTTTGAATGGAAAAAGACTGAATATTTTAACATCTTTCTGAAATACTGGGAAGGAGCAACTTCAGCAGCTATACTTGGAGACCAGGTTTGCAGTAAACTGAAAGAAGCGATTCTGCAGAGTCTCTACAACATGATGGCTTCATTTGTGTGTGGACAGATGAGAGGAAAACCACCATTTAATGGGAACAGAGCTGATCTGGAAAAACACATTCTGAAGTCTTTAGCAGAGCAGAAGGGAGAGAAGGATGAGAGGTTTAATAACTATTTAACATACATGTTCCAACCTAAAGTCCACTTTAAGAATTTCATCAGGAGCAGGGTTAAAGAGTTCATGGCAGCTGAAAATCCTCAAGCAGATTCTGCAATCAAAGAGTGCATTGACCACAAACAGAGAAGCATCTTAAGTGCTGCAACAATGGCAAGAGATGAAGTCAAACGTGTCAATGGAGATGCAAATTACTGGATGGAAGTTTTTTCCAACAGCCTAACAGATGAGTTGGGAGATACTAGAGTTCACCTGTGTGATGAAGAGGGTATGGCAAGCATTGATTATGATGTTCTTATGGATGCTATAAGTAAGGAACTCTCAGCTGTGGTTGAAGAACTAAAGAGAGACCTCAGTAGGGTTTCAGACTTATCCATGGAAATGTTCAGAGAAAGACCTGATGATATTCTAATCAAACACTTCTGCATTTGCTGCTGGGAGCAGTGTCCCTTCTGTGGAGCCGTCTGTACCAACAGCCAAAAACACCATACTGGAGATCACAACGCTGATTTCCATCGCTCAACTGGAATGAGAGGAGTGTATTACAAGGAAAGATCTGAATTCCTCATAGATTTTTGCACAACTGTAGTAGCCAGTGAACAGTTGTTTTGTGCACCTAGTGAACATGAGATTAGTGTGCCTTGTAAGCGATACAGGGAAGCAGGTGGAGCGTATGCTGAATGGGGAATCTCCACTGATTTCTCTGAGCTGGCTTACTGGAAATGGTTTGTTTGTGAATTTAGAAAGAATCTTGAAAAGCACCATAACAAGCAGTTTTCTGGTAGAGGAAGAATTCCTGAAGAGTGGAAAACTTACAGCCAATCAGATGCTGTTAGAAGTTTAGGGATAGATCTTTAAAAATGGTAAGAAGTGTTTGTGCCAAACTCTAAACATCTGTATGTGATTAGAGCGAGCTGCATAGATTTACTCCTGTTTGTCTTATGAGGAGGCCTTCAACAAAACCATGTCAAAACATATATATATTTTTGGTTTAACAGCATTGAAGATGTTGTGTATTGATGTTAACTTTGAATGATTTAATTCTTGTTTTTGCAATTTTCACTTGAATTTTTTATTTATATTCTTTTTTTGGCCTTTGATTTCACTTATTATTTGTTGAATGACTTTTTTTCTCTTTTTTTTCTGCATTGAAATGAGATACTTTGCTGTCTAAGATATGCTACATAATAAACACTATAATGCAATAATAATGTTTATTACAACTTGAATAATGGTTTCATGATTCTTCAGTCAACTAACTGCCGAAAGATCACTTGCTGGTCATCCACAGAGTTATAGCATTATTGACAATGGTTCTCTTTTTACAGTGTATACTGTGTCATGACTTTATACACTATGCTACACATTTTACATTTACATTTACAGCATTTATCAGACGCCCGAGAGATTATATGCATGAAGCTAAAGACCAGGAACTATGGAGCTAGATTTGTAGGTTGCAGATAAAGGGCACAGGAACCAGGATCTCCTTCTTTTACCTTAGAAATATTGCTAAAATTAGAAATATGATGTTGTTACAGGATGCAGAAAAACTAGTAGATGTTTTTGTAACATCTAGATTAGACTACTGTAACGCTTTACTGTCTGGGTGTTGGAGTTCGTGCAGAAATAAGCTTCAGTTAGTTCAGAATGCAGCAGCAAGAGTCCTCACTAGATCTAGAAAATATGATCACATCAGCCCTGTTTTGATCATCTACACTGCTCCCAATTAAAATCAAATCAAATCCAATTTTATTCATCACATACACATACATACAGGGTATGACATGCAGTGAAATGCTTTATATGATGGTCCGGCATGAGGGAATAAGATGGGAAGAAAAGAAAAGAAGCAGATAAATAAAGTATAAAGTATAAAAACTATATAAAATAAAATATAAGAATATAAAGATATACATGATATATGTATGTGAAACAAAGAGAAAAATGTATATACAAAAAAATCCTTATAGCAGTAGACGGTGAAACAGTAAACAATGTGTAACAAAGTGTAAACAATAGACAATTTTTGTGGTGGGTTGTCCATAAAGTGTCCGTGTGCGGTATGGTGTGGTATAAAATAAAATAAATATAAAGTGCACTGTGCTGTGCAAGTCCAGATTTTAAAGTGTCGTGGTGCGAAAGGTGAGATCTGTACAGAGAAGAAGTGTGATGATTGAGGGAATGGGCCAGTTTTTAGATCCTGGGTGTTTCCTGGTTTAAACACCCTGATTATAAAATACTATACATCTCACACTGATTATAAAATACTACTACTGACGTATAAAGCACTTAACGCTCTCATGCCGCAGTATCTGAGTGAACTTCTCTACCAGGATGATCCTCCATGCCTACTTAGATCAAAAGGTGCAGGATATTTGTTGGTACCTTAAATAATGAAGACTCCAGCAGGGGGCAGATGTTTCTCTTATAAACCCCACAGTTATGGAACAACCTTCCAATCAGTGTTCGGGACTCAGACACAGTCTCAGTGTTCAAATTGAGGCTGAACACATATTTATTTAGTGGAGTCTTTAGTCAGTAGGTGTTTGTGAGGTAAAGGTGCAGATCTGGAGGGATCATGGATATGGAGTGTTTGGTGAACTGGGATATTTGGATGCTGTCGTCTCCTCACTCTCACACGTTCACTCAGGTTTGTTGATGGTGGTGTGGTGGGTCGTCTCTCATCCCAGAGATTCTCATGTCTGTGTTTCTTCTGCTTCTCCCTTTTACCGTATTTTTCTGACTATAAGCTGCTACTTTTTTCCCACGTTTTGAACCCTGCGGTTTAAACAACGAAGCAGCTTATTTATGAATTTTTCCTGGGTTTTTCCCGGTTTTACAAACTTCAAGCCAAAAAACGGAACCCCATAACATTAGAGCAATGAAATTTCCAAACAGAAACGAAAAAACGCACCTCACCTGTGTTCTGAGCTGCACGGCATCGAGAGAAATTATTATTTTTTTTTTTAAAGGCACGATGATTCCAAAAGAAAAACTCTTAAAAGTAATAGTGGTGAAAAGAAGGAGGAAGACGGTGAACAATGACTTTCTTGATGGGCTACTGTTTAAATACAAGCCGTTGTAGCGTGTTGAGTCTGGGTGAAGGGAGAGTTTACTAACTCCAGTTACAACAAAAATCATATAAACACAGACAGCGTGCCAAAACTCTTGCTTTTGTATTAATTTTGACAACAGCGTTACGGTTTAGTCAAAGAAACTTAGAAATCAGCATCAGAATATAATCCTCGTCTTGAACATGCAGTTATACCGGAAAAAAGCAGTGCCAGGCAATTCCCAAAATACCGCTATGCTCCTAAAGGAAGTGCAACATATTTCACCCGTTACACCGTGCGTAACATGTCTTTCGTTAAAGCCTGTGTAAAGTTCATTAGTTTCAGTGTAGACACCTGTGGCTTATAGACAGGTGCGTCTTATTTATGTTCAAAATAAAAATATTTGTAAAATGTAGTGGGTGCGGCTTATATATGCGATTTATAGTCCGGAAATTACGGTAGTTCTTCAGTGTTGCTGTTCCTTCAGCTCTGCCTGTTTAATCCTGATGCTCTTCCTCTGGAATGAGCTCTCCTCAATTGAATGCAGCTGGAGATGATTCCGCCTAAAGATCCATGAAGTTACTTTAAAGGTGGATTTGGATATTTTGTATTTTATATAAAAGTCTGCTTCTGTGTACTCAGGACCACAGTTTGTATGAACAGTTCTTTATTTAAGCGTCCATCACTAAACAGTTTAGAACCTCAACACTGATGGTATTCAACAAAATTGACTTTGTAATAAAACTTTAACAATTTACTGTAGAATCAGAAAAATGTGTTACCAGGAAACTTATTATAGTTATAAATGATTTATAACAGTATCTGCTGTAGATGATGATGATGATGATGATGATGATGGTTCTCTATAAGTCTGGTTTCTCTGAAGGGTTTCTTTCTCACTATTACTTCTGACTCACCGATTAGAGAGACATTTAAGATATAAAATGTAATTTAAATATAATTTTATGTCCGGAATGTACATATTTCTGTTAAATAAAATTAAAACTGAATAGACAAATGTAAAAATGACTAATGGAGATCAGGAGTCACTTTAGAAGTTCGCTTTTCACAAAGGACATTGTCTCAAAGCAACTATGCAGAACTGAAGAAATAAAGTTAATGATGTGTGTATCAGTGGTGGGCCGTGTATTTGGTATCTGGACCTTCAGTGAGGACGTACTCGACTCAATCCACCTCTTAATACACCACAAACACATCACAATTATAGAAACCATCAATACAATACAAAAACACAATATAAAAACACGTGGCATTACAGAGAGACGTTTCACATCTGGGGGTGAAAACCATTTTACTACACCAACAAACCCAGTTAAACTCCAAACCTCCACACTACAACCACAACTGTGCACCTACAACATCTGGAGCAGATCACAATCAATATTTGTCTAATAACATGACAAAACATTAAAAGTGTAAATAAAACACAACCTACACCAGAGATGCAGACTCATAATGTGCAGCGCCCCCCAGAGGCTGTAATCCAGTGGTACCGCTCGTATTCACTGGTCTGGAAGTGGAGATCAAACCCTTTCTCAGGCTGAGACACACTAGCGAGCTTCAGGGTTCTCCTCACCATGTCCAGCTTTTCTAAGCCCCAAACACTGTCAGGAAGACTATTCCAGGGTTAAGGAGCTAAATGTGAGAATGTTCTACCACCTTTAGTGGACTTTGCTCTTCTAGGAACTACTGGAAGTCCAGAGTTTTGAGATCTCAGGGAGCGTGACGGATTGTAGCGTGTTAGAAGACTGGAGATACATGGAGATAAACCATTTAGTGTTTTGTAGGTAAGAAGCAGTAGTTTGTAGTGGATTTGAAACTTAACAGGAAGCCAGTGTAGGGACGAGAAGATTGGGGTTATATGGTGATATTTTCTCCACCTTGTGAGACTCAGTCTTTTGGGCCGATGAGCAATATCTCTCTGTTACATCCCATTAAATGTTTGTGTGTGTGTGTGTGTGTGTGTGTGTGTGTGTGTGTGTGTGTGTAAGTGTTTGTCTCTCTCTATTGGATCACCTTGCTGTTAATTTCTCAAGGTTCCGCCCTCTTTGGACTGCTATTGGCTAAGGAGATAATCAACGTGTGTGACCTGACTGCACCTGTGGCCAATCCGGTAAAAAAAGCATTGCTTGTTTATTGTTTGTACTACAATTGTTGATTCGTTGACTGTTATCTTGTTTGTTTTTGAGGGGTTATATTCTGACAACAACCCTTGTTTTCCCCAGGAGGTTGGGCAGGTAGTATGTCACGTGACTTACATTGTGCAACACGTAGATGATACTATGTATAGAGACACTAGCTAGGAGTGTGCGCTACTTCTGTATTTTTTTGTTAGTTTAGAGTAGGTAAGCTAGGGCGTGTAGAGAAGAATTTTGGTTTAGTGTTTGGTTTGTTACTGAGGTAGTTGGGTTGATTTTGTTGTGTTCTTTTCTTTAGCGCCACTGATGTAATTCTGTAAGTGATTTAGGAGGAGATCATGATCTATAGTGTCGAATGCAGCACTACGATCTAGTAAAACTAACAGCGAGATGAAGCCTTGGTCTGAAGCTAAAAACAGGTCATTAGCGCCACTCTCCGCCTCTCTATCCTGTGGGATTATTTCTTATGCTTTGGTTTTTGATAATATTGTATATACTTTGCCATTCCCTCCTGTTCCTCCTTGTTTAAATAAATCCTTTTATATTATACTTGGTTTATGGAATGGAACACAGTATAAATGTTACAGCTTCAACCCTAGACATATAGAAAGAAGTCGTAACACTCTCTCTTATAAAATTTAATAGTAGAAAGTCATCCAGTCTTTTCCAAGCTAATTGAGTGTATCAGCTGGTTTAGATGAGATTTATAGCTGGGTATCATCAGTGTAACAATGGAAGCCAATTATGTGCCTTCTAATAATATTTCCTAACGGAAGCATGTATATTGTGAAAAGCAGGGGGTCCTAAAACTGAACCTTGTGGCACACCATAATTTACTAGCATTAGCCTGGATAACTCTCCATTGAAGTCTACCAGCTTAATGCCTCTCCCTGAATGCTGATGTAATTCTGTAAGTGATTTAGGAGGAGATCATGATCTATAGTGTCGAATGCAGCACTACGATCTAATAAAACTAACAGCGAGATGAAGCCTTGGTCTAAAGCTAAAAACAGGTCATTAGAGATTTTAACTAGAGCAGTTTCTGTGCTATGATGGAGCCTGAAACCTGACTGAAACTCTTCAAATATTGTTCTCTTGTAAGTAGGAACAGAACCTGACACACAATTTGGTGACTTGAGTAAAATTGTATTAAATGACTTATTTAAACATTATTATTTCTACCTCTGGTATTTGCTATAAATGTAATCAGTTCCACCCTGTACACTCAGATTCTCCTCCTCACATCAGAACTACACAATTACACGGCACTTACAATCAAGTGCACAAGTTTTATTTTTATGAACGTTAACACTTGTTCAGTGTTCAGAAATAGTGCCACAACTGTTAAATGAGCATTTGAAGTTTACCAAGATTAAGTGCTGTAAACATTTTCTAATTTTTCATTTAAACTTGATAAAAAAAAAACTACCAAATACTTTTTAAATGCAGTATTGTTTGCCAATTTAATTTGTGAGACAGGTATGGGGAAAAACACACAAAATGACAATTTTAATATAAAAACTTATTGTGGACTACATTTTTTTTTAAACCATTTAAGTCTTGAATGTGTCATGGATTAGTAACAAAACTGACTGATGCATTATTAGGGTTTTTTTTTATTTTTCAGCTTTAATTATTTCAATCCTCATTTCTTGTTATTGGCTGATTTTTCTCCATTGACTAATTATAGGGAAAATATTTTATTGAACCACCAGGACATATATACACATGCATTTGTGAAAAAAGTGCACCCTGATGGGAACAGATTACATTTGCGGTTTTTACTGTTGACCAGCAGGTGGCGCCACAAGACAATAAAATAGAGCAGTGGAGCGAACGCTTAGTTTTAGTTTTCTAGTGTGTATAGCTAAAACACAAAGTTATGGACAAAGCCAGAAAACTGGATTCCAGTGAAAACACTTGCGTTCCTGTGGGCCAGAAATGTTCACCTAGAACACTGTAGGAAGTAAATCAGGGGATCTGCAAATAAGTTACCAGAAGAATACGACCAAAACTCTGCATTTCTTTAGAACATCCTAATAGAGATACAGACATGCAGAGTTTCCTCACAGAGCTCAGACATTCTGTTCTCAGGATGGAACCTGGATAGAAATGCATCATACATAAATGCAAAAATAACTGTCAAATATCTTCAGCATAAAGCCTGAATAACTCGAAGACCAGAGTGATCAGGAGGTCTGTGGGAAAGATCTTGTATGGTATTCCAAGGTCTCCTGGGTCTTCAGTCTTCAATTGTGATGTTACTGCATTTTAATTCACAGGATGGGAAATGCTTAGTCAAGTTGATTGTCACTATTTGCATATTACAAAAAAAAAAAACACCACTAAAGATGTAGATTTTACACATTTTTATTACAACATTTGTGCACAAGTGAAGCGATCTACTTCAGCTCCTTGACAGCCAGACCTGAGAGAGAGAGAGAGAGAGAGAGAGATCATGTTGATGCACTACAGAATCATGTACAGAATGAAAGCTAGTTAGAGAAACACAGTCACTGTACTGTTGTGTATCTGTCCTACACCGTGTCGTTGTGTATCTGTCCTACACCGCGTCGTTGTGTATCTGTCCTACACCGCGTCGTTGTGTATCTGTCCTACACCGCGTCGTTGTGTATCTGTCCTACACCGTGTCGTTGTGTATCTGTCCTACACCGTGTCGTTGTGTATCTGTCCTACACCGTGTCGTTGTGTATTTGTCCTACACCGTGTCGTTGTGTATTTGTCCTACACCGTGTCGTTGTGTATTTGTCCTACACCGTGTTGTTGGTGAGGACTAAAGCTGTATATGGTTAAAGTGTGTGAGGTGATGTTCCTTCATTCCAGTGCAGTGCAGTGTGTAAATGTTGGTGAACCGGTGGAACTGAATCTTCTAAAGAAAGCAGAAATCCAGCACTTGGTTCGTCTTTTGTTCTAGCAAGTGTGTAAATGCACCGCGAGCACCGCTCAGGCCCGGAGTGTTTGGACAACTTGCACAGGAAATGACTCGATCCCTCACATCCACTTAACACACACTGATTCAGGAACAGTCCTGATACACATCTGATCTCTCACACACAATCAAATAGTTTGGAGCATGAAATAAAACACAAAGCAGATGTTTCCCATGTGATCTGATTATTCAGGATTATAATCACCTCCTGTCATTATCACTGTTTCTTGTAGGTGTCAGTCAAATGTTATTTTTAAAACCCTCGCTGAAACATAAAACCCGTTACAAGTCCGTGGTACAGTCACAGATTCGTACCAATAACAAAGCTGTTGGTCTCATTTGTAGTCGTAATACAGCTTATTAAATTTGGACTTTAGGTCCGCTAATGAATCTCATCAAACTTTTCATTAAAAAATAGTGTAAAAGCAGCAGATTTTTAGATTAAGACTTTTTGTATGCAGTGAAATCCTTCCTTCGTACATCTGACTTGCTGGACTGCTGAGGTCAGAGCACAGGGTCGGACATGATACAGGACCCCGGGGCACAGACCACTAAGGGCTTTGTTCAAGGGCCTAAAAGCAGCAGCTTGGTGATAACAGGGTTTGAAACCCCCACCCTCCCGATCAGTAAGCCAGAGACTTAACCACCGAGCCCCCACTCCCCCATAAACATCCGAAAATTAAGACCAGTTCAAACTAAAAAATTTAAGACTTGAAGCCCTAAAACATTCTAAGAACCATCAACATTAAAGAGATTATAAGTGGTGTTAGTTTAGTCCAGAAGTTTGGAGAATCCCAAATAAATGTTACACACAGTATCTTATAGAATAGAAGACCATCACACTATCACACTGAAGAACTCTGTGCTGATTAAACCTGAGCATCACTACATCACATACTGATGCACAAACATCTGGAGTGGGATGGTTAAAGGAGGCAGAGCATGTGGGCAACAGTGTGAGACTGTACGTGTGTGTGTGTGTGTGTGTGTGTGTGTGTGTGTGTGTGTGTGAGCGTACCAGGGGGTAAAGACTGTTTGAGCTTCTCTGCCTTCTCCTTGTCTGTGATGACGAGTGTGTACAGGTATCTGCTGCAGCGCACCTTAAACTTCACATTGTCCTTGTTCTTCTTGATCTTAACAGCTACACAAATACATTTAAACAGTCACACACAATGGAAGTGATCAACACCCCACACACACACACACAAGATTATGTTAAATGAAAGAGTCCATCAGTAAACTTCACTGTTCAGCTGAGTGCTGAATGACACTATTACACAGCTGAGTAATTCACACTGATATTCCAGGTGATTATTTCTTTTCATTGTGATGATTTTGGCTCATAATGATGAAAACCCAAAATTTAGTATTTGAGAAAATTGTGAGAAAGTTGAATATTGGAGACTCGTGGTGTCTCACTCTAATCAGCTCATCAACTCAAACACCTGCTCAGGTTTCCTGAGTCTTTAAATGGTGTCTCAGTGTGGTTCAGGCTCCACAATCATGGGGGAAAACTGCTGATTCGACAGTTCTCTAGAAGATGATCATTGACCCCCTGCACATGGAGGATGAGACACACAAGGTCAGTTTGCTCCTACTGTGTGTAACCTGGGTGTGATTTTTGACCAAATTATGCAATTTGAGGAAAAGATCAGTGCAGTAGTGAAGGCAAGCTTTTATCAGTTAAGACTCATCAGCAAGGTCAAGCCATTTTTGTCCCAAGCTGACCTTGAAAAAGCTGTACATGCCCTCATCAGTTTAAGGATTGACCACTGCAACACTCCACATTGGACTTGATCGTTCTCTTCAGTCGCATCCAAATGGTGCAAAACCCGGCAGCAGCACATCTCACCAACACCTCAAAACGCTCACATCACCCCGCAGAGAAACGAAGCAGATTCAAGAATTTGTGGAGATTCACAAAGAGTGAACTGCAGCTGGAGTCAGTGCTTCAAGAGCCTCCACACACACGTCTCCACGGGCTACAACTGACTCATTCCTCCTGTCGAGCCTCTGCTGAACCAGAGACAACGTCAGAGGTGTCTTACCTGGACAAAGGACAAAAAGGACTGGACTGTTGCTCAGTGGGACAAAGTCGTCTTTTCAGATGAAATGAAAAAATTGTGCATTTCATGTGGAAATCAGGGTCCCAGAGTCTGGAAGTCTGGTGGTTTGGGGAGTCGTGCCATCTGCTGGTGTGACACCTCTGTTTTATCAAGTCCAAAATCAGCACATCTACCAGGAGGTTTTACAGCACTTTATGCTTCCCTCTGCTGACCAGGAGATGCTGATTTCATTTTCCAGCAGGATGTGCCCACACTGCCAAAAGCACCAGAAGCTGGTTAAATGATCATGGTGTTTGCGTTTGACTTGAGCAAACGCAGACCTGAACATCAGAGAATCTCTGGTGTATTGTGAAGAGGAACATGAGAAACAAGAGACCAAAAAATGCAGATGAGCTGAAGACCACCGTCAAAGAATCCTGGGCTTCCACATCACCTCAGCAGTGCCCCAGTCTGATCACCTCCCTCAGCAGTGCCCCAGTCTGATCACCTCCTTCAGCAGTGCCCCAGTCTGATCACCTCCACACCCCGATTGAGGCAGTATTGAGAACAGATACAGTAAATAAACTCCAGAACAATTCACTCTAAATGATTGGTCTGATGACGTTTTCTCGTTTTTGAGATGTGAATTGGTGGGTTTTTGTTAATTGAGTCAAAAATCACAATGAAAAGAAATAAACACTTGAGATACATCAGTGTGTGTGTGTGTGTGTGTGTGTGTGATGAATCTACATAATACACCAGTTTCACTTGTTCTAAAGGACTAAAATAAATCTACTTTTTAATGATTGTGATTTATTGAGGTTCACATTTACAGAATAAAGATTTTAAAACCATAATTAACATGAAATATTTTTAACTACAACTTGTTAGGTTACAGTCTGAGGTCATTTCTGGTGTTTTTCACGTGTTTATGAAAAGAAATGTGGACTGAAGAAACTTACACACTTCTGTAGAGCACAGAGATGAAACACATTTAGGAAAGGTTTCTAGACTAAAACACCAGGTTTAATTTAATCTGATTACTGTGGTCTTTGGTTAATCTCGTATTCATCCAGACCTGGAAATCACTCAAACTGTGTTTAAACCCATTTACACTCGATATTATACACACATGGTGGAACAGTTACACACCACATGAACAGTGATGTTTCCTCACAGCCATCAGATCTAACAGACACTACTGAATATAATACTCACACTTTGCGTCTTTTCTCCTGGCCGTCAGCAGGAAATCTTTAATCTCTTCGATTTTGCGCGGCTGAAAAAAAAAACACATCAGTGCAGTGTGGAGACACACATCATCCTAAGATTCATTATTTACCCCGAGGGTCTCACTACACAACTCCACACCACCCCGAGGGTCTCACTACACAACTCCACACCACCCCGCAGCTCCACAACTACACACCACCCCGCAGCTCCACAACCCCACACCACCCCGAGGGTCTCACTACACAACTCCACACCACCCCGAGGGTCCCACTACACAACCCCACCCCACCCCGAGGGTCTCACTACACAACTCCACCACCCCGCAGCTCCACAACTACACACCACCCCGCAGCTCCACAACCCCACACCACCCCGAGGGTCTCACTACACAACTCCACACCACCCCGCAGCTCCACAACTCCACACCACCCCGCAGCTCCACAACCCCACACCACCCCGAGGGTCTCACTACACAACTCCACACCACCCCGCAGCTCCACTCCACCGCTCATCACAGGGACTCAACTACACAACCAGTTAAGGTTTTCTCTCTGATGGTTAATGCAGTAAAACGTGTACAGTTCAAACACGTGAGCGCGCGCTGTTACAGAAAACTCATCATGCAGCCAATCAGAATAAAGCATTCCAGAGGATTAGCATTCAGCTAGCATGAGCAACATTCTCAATTATCTGCATAAAATACTACAAAATATAAACTAAAATAAACACATAACTAATGTATATCTAATAAACTAAACCGCGGTGAATTAATACAGACTTCAATTAACCGACTAACAGAATAAAACTCCTCTAGATAAAGACTTTTTACACACAATATTAAACTTCTACATTTATAATTAAAATATCTCCACATTTTACAGACTTTAAGTGTGCGCATGCGCAGTGAGGCGGTCACTCACCATTCTCCCGGCGGATTCTGAAAAACAAACACACACAAAGTCATTAAAACCGCGACACATCTCACACAAAGCGACTCTGTGCAGCTCATAATCACTTTATAACTCTTTATAAAGCACCATTTCCTCACACACGCCTGAGGATTGATGCGGATTTGTACGGATTCTGGTGCAGATGTTTCGGCATTAACACTTACACGAGCTGCGAGCGAGGAGGGAAAAGGGCGGAACTTCCGCTTCCGCCTTATTTATCACTGCGCTACGGCGGCGCACGAGCGACAATTTCAGTACCCTCAAACGCGTACAACAAAAATACGCCCCCTACAGCGACCTCCCAGTACTGCACCGAGTGATCCGAGTCATTTAGAGGAAAAGGATTCGATTCTTTAACTCACAGTTTCAGTGATAATATTTGTTGTGTGTAGTTGTGTGGTAGATAAAGTTCACAAAACATGTAGTTAAAGTAGAGACACTCAGTAAAATGTGACTCCAGTAAAAGTTCAATTGTCTCTTTAAACTTTCACTTGAGTAAAAATATACAAATATTTGCCTTCAATTGTTCTTCATAGTATTTTGGATTCTTATAACTATAATGTTTAAATCATTTTTATCACAAGATTCTTCACTTAATCAACTCACTTTATGTGAAAAGACTCGAATGTGACTCTTAGCACACTGATCTATTAATAAAATAATATTAATGACTCAAACACTGATTCATTTCAAATGGAAATAAAAAAAAAAACCCGAATTTTATTCATCACATAAACATACATACAGAATACGACGTGCAGAGAAATGCTTTATACGACTGTCCAGCATTCAAGGACAAAAGGAATAGAATTTAAGGATATAAAATATTTGTACAAAATAAAATAGACAAAAATAAATGAAGTAGATAAATAAAAAGGATAAAATATAGAAATATATGAAAATAAATGCATTTATATGAAGCAGTATGGCAGATATTGACAGTACAAATTAAAGTGTGATTGTCCTTAAAGTGTCCATGTGCAGTGTGGTGTGATATAAAGAGAGATTGTGCTGTGACACTCCAGAGGTGAGGTGTCATAATAGTGCAGAAAATAGTTGTGCAGAAATGAGTGATGATGGAGAGAGAGCTCCAGCTTTTAGATCCTGGGTGTTTCCTGGTTTAAACTCCGAGTGGCCTGTGAGAAGAAGCTCCTCCTCATTCTCTCTGTGTTCAATTTCAATGAGTGGAAGTGTTTCCCTGAACGCAACAAATAAAATAGTCCACTGCCGGGTTTATTCACCAGGGTGTTGGTGTGAAAGGACCATGTCAGATCCTGTGTGATGTGAACACCTAGGTACCAGAAACTGTTCACTCTCTCCACTGGGGTCCTGTTGATGTTTAGCGGTTGGTATGACCGCTTCTGCTTCGCATGAATCCACTCCTTAGTCTTGCTGACGTTCAGGAGAAGGTTGTTCTGGTAGGCTATCTCATCGTTGTTGGAGATCAGGCCCACCACAACAGTGTCGTCGGCAAACTTGATGATGGTTGTGAAGTTGGATGTGGCACACAGTCGTATGTGTACAGCGAGTACAGCAGGGGGCTCAGAACACAACCCTGGGGAGCTCCAGTGCTGAGGGTGAGGGTGGATGAGGTGTGTTTGCCCACCCTTACAGCTTGTGGTCTGTCTGTCTGTCAGGAAGTTAGAGATCCATTGGCGCAGCGGCAGGCTGAGTCCCAGGACCTTCAACTTAGAGGTGAGTGTGGGGGGAATTATGGTGTTAAATGCTGAACTGTAGTCCACAAACAGAATCTTTGCATAATTCCCTTTTCTGTAGTTCAGGTGGCTCGTCGTAGTGTGGAGGAGATGAGCAATGGTGTCCTCAGTAGAGCAGTTCTAATGGTATGTGTACTGTGGAAAATCCATTTTGTCTGGTGCAGCATGATGCAGTGATGAAGTCTCTGACCAGTCTTTCAAAGCACTTCATCACTACTGAGATCAAGGCTACAGGGCGATAGTCATTGAGGCAGGAGTACTGGGGTTTCTTCAGGACAGGAACAATGGTGAACTGTTTAAAGCATGAGGTGACAACAGACTGTTCCACTGAGAGGTTGAATATCTTAGTGAACACTGGTGCTAGCTGGTCAGCGCAGGCTTTCAGAATCTGACCTTTGATTCCATCTGGTCCTGCTGCCTTCCTGGTATTCACTCTCCTGAATGCCCTCCTCACGTCATGCTATGAGATGGTGAACGTGTTCACCTCTGGCTCTCTCGGCGTGCACGCTGGTTGTGCCGCTAGCGCCGCTTTTCTTCCTTCACCACACTGAGCACTCTGTAAGAAGCAGCCTTGTCCTCGTCCATGTCCCGTTGGTGAGCCCCGTGTTGTAGGCAGCAGAGCGGCATCTCAGAGCATCACTGGATCGCATGGGTTTATCCACCTATGGCTTCTGTTTGGGAAACGTTCTGATGGTGGTTTCTATTACAATTATCATGAGCACAAAACCTTCTTTTCACCAACATAAAATAACTGTTAAATGAGGTCACGTGTGTGGTGGTGAGTTCCAGTCTGGAGTTTCTTCATCATTTGTTCCTCTCTAAATGTTCTGCTTGATGATGAACTGATGCTGAACTGGATGTTGGTGATCAGTAGATTCACCGAGCGTCGATCAGAACACGTGTAAAACAGAGCGTGCGCTCGATCCTGATTGGTGACTCGCTGCGTGTTTCACCAGTTACGTTTTTATCCTCATTAATAAAAAGAAATTTTGCAAAATGTTGTTACAATTTTGAAATGTATTAATGTTACAGTAAAAATGGAAACACGTCAGTAAAGAACAGAAAGCTAGTTAAGTACAATAACAAATTATATTTACTTCATTACTGATCCACTGATTTTCATGAAAAAAAATGTATCTGACCATTTTACCAGGACCACCTACAGGTAACATGCAATCTCTCTGCTGGAGTCCTACAAGCTGGAAGATCTTTTCTGTTCTCCATTTATAGTCTTGTTGAAGTTATATTCTGAGTACATAACACACATCACATCATAACCTTGTGCTCCAGAACATCTGATCACATGCACATTATCAAATTGTGCTGTTAATATCATGAACAGCAGCTACGCTAATTCCTCTCCACTGCTTCTCTTTCTCTCCCCATCCCGAGACACCCTGAAGTTTGGCCAGCTCCAGTCACCTCCCACCTCGTCATGATTACGGACCTTTGAAGAAGTAGATGCCGAACTCGCAAACATCCCGAACCATCTAGAGACGTACCAGTGCCATTTGGATCCCGCTACATGTGTGGAGTTTTGACATTGGACCTCCTGGAGTGTTTAAAGACTCTGGCATGAAGAAGCTGATGTTGGATCTGTGATGATCACAAATGCTGAGCTCATAAAACTAGGAGCTACTAACCATAAAGACTGTTTAAGACTGCAGAAAGAACATCACTTATAATCTTATACTCCAGTACTCATGTTAGTTCTCACTGTCCAGTGTTCTGTATTGTTGGAAAAATTTATGATCAAACTCTTGATGTCACCCAGATGAGGATGGGTTCTCCTTTTGAGTCTGGTTCCTCTCAAGGTTTCTTCCTCATTACATCTAAGGGAGTTTTTCCTTTACCACAGTCTCCACGGCTGCTCATCAGCAATAAACACACACCATCACCTTCACTGTTGATTTGTGTAAAGCTGCTTTGAGACAATGTCTGTTGTGAAAAGCGCTATACAAATAAACTTGACTTGACTCGACTTATATTCTGAGTTGCTCAGTAACTTAATGGATCTGCTCCTTTACCTCACAAACACCTACTGACTAAAGACTCCACTAAATAAATATGTGTTCAGCCTCGACTTGAACACTGAGACTGTGTCTGAGTCCCGAACACTGATTGGAAGGTTGTTCCATAACTGTGGGGTTTATAAGAGAAACATCTGCCCCCTGCTGGAGTCTTCATTATTTGAGGAACCAACAAATAGCCTGCACCTTTTGATCTAAGTAGGCATGGAGGATCATCCTGGTACAGAAGTTCACTCAGATACTGC
>MU551682.1:8773-48733 GCA_024362625.1 Silurus asotus | reverse complement strand
ACACACACACACACACACACACACACACACACACAGAGGACAAATTTGTCTTTGTTTTATTTAAAAATGAAATAAAATGCAAATTGGTTCCTGGGCATGAGTGTGTGAGCGTCAGTGAGTCATTTGCTTATGGTTTGGTTGTTTGTTTATGGACACTCCACTGCACACTGCCTCACATCTCACACTGGGCTAAACCTCACGTGGAAGAGACTCCAATGCAGAAATGAACAGGTTTCCATTTTAAGCGTCTGTAGAACACAAACTATAATAGATACAAATTATTGCAGTGTCTGATGAAGTCAGGAAACACCATACACATTGTTTATTGTGTTACAACAGGTGATGTTTTACAAGTGTGTTTCAAATGTGTGTGTGTGTGTGTGTGTGTGTGTGTGTGTGTGTGTGTGTGTGTGTTCTCACTCCCGACTCCTGTCCTGTCTCTTGGATTCCATGGTTCCATCCTTACAGGCTCCGATTGGAGAATGCTTGATGCCGAGTTGGGGCTGTGAGATATTTCTATGGATTTTATAGTGAGATTATGTACATTACGATGTTTGGTAATTGTTCAGACAATGTGACAGAGCTTTTCAGGTGCCCGCTCTGTGACCCCACCCCAGGATCGGCACCTGAGGTAAGTCTGCTTATGCTCCAGTGAAAGCATGACTAAAGCACTTCAAGGCAAGTTTCCTCATTTTCCAATCAAACATCTGCACCCTTTCCTGAGCATGACTAAGGAAATTCTTTTGCATGGATCATTTTGCACACGATGCCTCACTGCACGGCTCAACAGGATTCAATTCTGCAGAAATGTTTATTCATGATTTTACCAATAAAATACTTCTATTGTAAATACTGGTGAGGTGAGAATTAAGCAGTGTTTATATGAATCCAGTATTATAAAAAAAAGAATATCCAGCAGGTTCATTGGGTTTTAATTTAGTTATGTAGCGTTTTGTAGGATATCATTAACTGTTTGAGTAGAATTTTGTCAGGGACACAACACGTTCTTCGTTTTCAGCATTGTACATTAATACTGAAGAATTTCAGCTTTAAATAATCGCATATAATTATGTAGTGAAAAAAAACAAGAATATGTTTTAAAAAATGTAGTTTTTTATCATTTCCCAGTTGCTGAAATCGTAAGACTCTTCGAACCCGTCATTTTCGCCTGGCGCTTATTTACGTTCCAGCTCTCTGAAACATAGTGTCAATGACTACAAATGCGTTCTAGTTTTTGAAAGTGTCCGTTTTTACCCACAGTCCACACTCGAAAACAGCACTCTCATATTTATCCATTTTTGAGAGCATTTTTAATAAGCTAAGTTTTCACTGTCTGAAAACGCCATCCAAGTGCTGACAGAAGACCAAAATGGAGAAAAAATATGCATTTTAAACGAAAACATATTATTGTGTATCTGGCCTGAAATTTCAGATTTTCCAAAAGTAGCCCCATCTAACTTTAATGGCAGCTTTACAAACTCATCAGATTCACGAGGTGTCACCTGGAATGGGTTTCAAGTCACAGGTGTGTTTTATCAAGAGCTCATTTGTGACTTTTCTTAACTTCTTAATGTGCTTTAGATCAGCAGTTGTGTTGTGCAGAGGAAAGTGTGAGTACAGAGTCAATATCACTATTAGTGCTGCTACATCTACTGTACAAATCCATTTACATTGCAGCATTTAGCAGACGTCCGTGCCCAGAGTGACGTACAAAAGTGCTTTAAGTCTCAATCAATAAATAAATCTACACTGGTGCACTGAATTACAAACTTAATATAAATCAGACTACAACTTTTTTAAGAGTTTGGAAAGCAAACTTGAAAAGTGTAATTTAAGTGTAACAGGAAGAGGAAGGTCTTCAACAGTCACCTAAATACAGCCAATGACTTTAGAAAAGTTCATTTCACCACCATGAAGCCAGAACAGAGAAGAGCCTTGAAGTGTACTTACCTCTCATTCTGAGAGAAGGTGGTACCAGTCGAGCAGTGCTGGAGGATCTCAGACAGCATGGTGCAGATGTGATGATGTCTCTGAGGTAAGATGGTGCTGGTTCATTTTTGGCCTTGTAAATGAGCATCAGTGTTTTGAATTTGATGCATGCAGCTTCTGGAAGCCCGTGAAGGAGAACTTGGGCTGATTGAACACAAGTCATGCAGCTGCGTTTTGGATCATTTGCAGTGGACGGATAGCGTTGCAGTAGTCCAGTCTCAAAATGACAATTGACTGAACAAGCACCTGGGCAGCCTGTGTGGATAGAAATGGTTGAATCCTTTGGATGTTGTAGAGAAGAAATCGACAGGAACGAGCCACATTAGCGACATGTGGAAAGAAGGACAGTTGATTGTCTATAGTCACCACAAGATTACGAGCAGTGGCTGAAGGGGAGAGCAGAGAGTCATGAAGAGATATTCAGAGATCTAGACCTGGAGATGAATCACCTGGGATGACCAGCAGTTCTGTTTTGCTGGGGTTGAGTTTTAGTTGGTGAGTACTCATCAATGAAGATATGTCTGTCAAGCATGTCGAGATCCGAGCGGAAGCTGTTGTATCTGATGGAGGGAAAGAAAAGATGAGTTGAGTATCATCTGCATAGCAGTGGTAAGAAAACCCATGTGAGGATATGACTTCACCAATGGAGTGGGTGTAGAGGGAGAAACGGATGGGCTTGAATCCATTAATTCATTCATAAGGAAGTGATTCTTCCTTATGTAGTGGGTTTGCTTCGCGCTGTGTGTTTTTAAATAAAGAGCCTCCACACGTTGGTACAATCATCATATGTTTTACTTCTAGCTTCTGTGTTCTCTTTTGGATCCAAGATGGCGGTGCGGCAGTAGCTTGCAGGGGCCGCTCCGGACCCAAAATGGTGCTACTTTTAGTTTGTAGCCCGCCTTACGTAACACATGGACATCGGAGCAACCGGTGCCCCTGTGTACAACCGCAAAACACTCAAAGAACTCAGAAATAACCCAAACAACACAATAAACGATGATTTGCGGCAGAAACTACACGGCCTCAGCGTGCTCCGAGAACCAGGCCTCCAGACCTCGGCGTCATCTGCGGTGGATGGACGGAGGAGAGGGGGAATCAAAAGCGCTGCGCAAGGAAGCGGAACCGCGGAAAGCAAGTGGGTGCTAATGCTAGGTTAAAAGCTAACCCTAGCTGGCCCACTCCACCATCTCTACCGCTGGCAATTGTCTGCTCCCTGGACAATAAATTGGACTACATCAGACTCCAACAAGCTACTCAGCATGAGTACAGACACTGCTGCGGTTTTGCATTCACTGAGACGTGGCTGAGTTCCGGATGCCGCCATTAAGCTGGACGGGCTAGCCACATTTCGTGCCGACAGAAATGAAGCTCTGTGCGGTAAGACTGGTGGCGGCGGTCTGTGTATTTCCATTAATACGGAATGGTGTAAGAACTCTGTACTTGTTTCTACCTACTGCTCATCGCTGCTGGAGTTTATTGTGTGAGATGTAGACCTTTTTATTTATCCTGGGAATTAATGACATGACCATTTTCAAGACCATCACTACATGCTCCAACCAGAAGCCGTGGAGAAGGTGCTCTGTCTAACCACAGCTAAAGTGAGGAAAACTATGCAGAGTTAACCCACAGAAGTCTGCTGGACCAGACAACATTCCTGGCAAAGTGCTCAGGGAATGTGCACAACAGCTACCATATGTCTTCACCGATATCTTCAACATCTCCCTGAGCAGCGCCACTGTCCATTGTCCATCAGCAACTGATTGAGAAGCTGAGCCTACTGGGCCTGAACACCTCCCTCTGTAACAGCAGAAACAGCATCTCCAGCACCACCACACTGAGCACTGGAGCCCCTCAGGGCTGTGTGTTTAGTCCACTGCTGTTTACTCTGCTGACTCACAACTGTGTAGCAATGCACAGATCAAATCATTTAATCAAGTTCGCCGATGACACGACCATGGTGGGTCTCATCAGCAAGAACGACGAGTCAGCATACAGAGAGGAGGTGCAACGGATAACAGCCTGGTGTGGAGCCAACAACCTCTTTTTTGTCTCTGAACGTTGACAAAACTAAACAGACCATTCTCCACTGATCATCAATGGATCCTAAGTGGAGATTATCAAGAGCACCAAATTCCTTGGTGTTCAATTGGTGGACAACCTCACCTGGCCACTCAACACCAGCTCCATCACCAAAAAAGCCCAGCAGCGTCTTTACTTTCTGAGAAGGCTGAGAAAAGCCCATTGGGCCATGTTCTACAGAGGGACCATTGAGAGCATCCTTTACATGCTGTTTTTTGCACATCTTCCAGGATTGCTGCTATTGTTCTGTCCACAAATCTTTGCCACTTTTCACTTTATCTTGGTTGCTGCTATTTGTTTGATTGCACAATATTGTTTACATTGTTCTGCTACTGAGCAGCCTATTTAGTTACGACAGGTTTACTGGTGGAGCTATTTTGTGTTTTGTGTATTGTCTTGCACTGTTTCCACCAGTTGCACACATGCATTTTATGTGGTAAGGATCTTTCTACTAGTTCTTCAGTGTTTTTCTGTTCTGTGACTGTTGTTTTATGTTGTTTTATGTAGCACCTGGGTTCTGGAAGAACGTTGTTATATTTTACTGTGTACTGCATTGAACTTGAACTCTTGAACTCTCATCAGTGTATTAAAACTACAGACACTACAGATAATAAATAAAGAATCTCTGGTCTAGCCATGCCTGTCAATCATTACATACTTTCTTAATGTACAAACCCGTTTCAAAAAAGTTGGGACAATGTACAAATTGTAAATAAAAAAGGAATGCAATAATTTACAAACAATTTTATTCACAATAGAATATAGAAACATCTCAAATGTTAAAAGTGAGACATTTTGTCATGTCAAATATTGGCTCATTTTGGATTTCACATTCCAAAAAAGTTGGGACAGGTAGCAATAAGAGGCTGGAAAAGTTAAATGTACATAAAGGAACAGCTGGAGGACCAATTTACAAATTATTAGGTCAATTGGCAACATGATTGGGTATAAAAAGAGCCTCTCAGAGTGGCCGTGTCTCTCAGAAGTCAAGATGGGCAGAGGATCACCAGTCCCGCCAATGCTGCGGTGAAAAATAGTGGAGCAACATCAGATAGGAGTTTCTCAGGGAATTTGAAGAGTTTGAAATTCTCATCATCTACAGTGCATCATATCATCCAATACTGGATGCCCGTAATCTTCGGGCCCTTAGACACCACTGCATCACATACAGGAATGCTACTGTAATGGAAATCACAACATGGGCTCAGGAAAACTTCCAGAAAACCTTTTCGGGGAGCACAATCCACCATTCTCCGTTGCCGGCTAACACTCTATAGGTCAAAAAAGAAGCCGTATCTAAACATGATCCAGAAGCTCAGGTGTTTTCTCCGGGCCAGGGCTCATTTAAAATGCACTGTGGCAAAGTGGAAAACTGTTCTGTGGTCAGACGAATCAAAATCTGAGGTTCTTTTTGGAAAACTGGGTGCCATGTCCTCCAGACTAAAGAGGATCAGGACAACCCAAGTTGTTCTCAGCGCTCAGTTCAGAAGTCTGCATCTCTGATGGGATGGGGTTGCATGAGTGCATGTGACATGGGCAGCTTACACATCTGGAAAGGCATCATCAAGGCTGAAAGGTATATCCAAGTTCTAAAACAACATATGCTCCCATCCAGACGTCGTCTCTTTCAGGGAAGACCTCGCATTTCCAACATGACAATTCCAGACCACATACTGCATCAATTACAACATCATGCTGTGTAGAAGAAGAATCCGGGTACTGAAATGTCCAGTCTGCAGTCCAGATCTTTCACCCAGAGAAAACATTTAGTGCATCATAAAGAGGAAGATGCGATAAAGAAGACCTGAGACAGTTGAGGAACTAAAAGCTTGTTTTAGACAAGAATGGGAGAACATTCCTATTCCTAAACTTGAGCAACTTGTCTCCTCAGTCCCCAGACTGGGAACCCCATAAGGTTCCCTGTCTTTGGAAAGAGTCTATTATCGTACCTGTTCCTAAGAATAATGTTCCTAAGAATAATGCACTAAAATTTTTAAATAAGTACAGGCCAGTAGCACTTACTTCTCTGATGATAAAAACATTTGAGAGGATTGTGAAGGACGCGCTTTTGACCATGGTACAGGCAAATCTAGATCCGCTTCAGTTTGCCTGATGATGCGATATGTGCTCTATTAAACATGATTTTGGCACACCTTGAGGGTGCAAAAACTTTTGTACGTTTGGTTTTTATTGATATTTCATCAGCTTTTAATTGTATCCAACCTCATATCCTAGCAGAAAGGTTAAAGAGTGTTCATAATATTGATTATGGATTGATAAGTTGGCTGATGGATTTCTTAACCTATAGATCTCAGGGTGTGAAGGTGAACAGGGTTTTGTCTGATGTACTTTTTTCCTCTACTGGGTCACCGCAAGGGTGTGTTCTTTCACCGCTTTTATTTGTGCTTTACACTAATGAGTGTCGTTCACAACTTGAAAGTCGCCACATCATTAAGTTTCCTGATGATTCAGTGATCGTTTCCCTCCATGATTATGAGGATTCTGTTCACGGTTCTGTACTGGTAGATTTTATTGATTGGTGTAAACTGTTCTTTTTGGACTTTAATGTAATAAAAACTAAAGAGATGATTGTAGATTTTAGGAAGAATCGTACAGTCATCTCTCCTGTGGTTATTAATGATCATACTGTTGAGATTGTACATCATTTTAAATATCTTGGTACTATAATAGATGAAAAGTTGACTTTTGGGGCTCATGTGGGTGCCGTTTGTAAAAAAGCCCACCGGCGTATGTATTTTTTACGGAAACTCTGTGGTTTTAACGTGGAGAGCACTTTTATGAAAATGTTTTATTCTTGTTTTATTGAGTCAGTTATTACTTTTACATTTGTGTGTTGGTATGGATCGCTTAATCTGAAAAATAGAACTAGACTTCAGGGTATTGTAAAGTGTGTGGTAAGATTGTCAGCACCAACCTGATGGATTTAAACAGTGTGTATAAAGCAAGGACTCTGAGGAAGGCAGAGTTAATGGTAAGAGATTCCAGCCATCATTTGCAGAATCTTTTTATGTTGTTACCTTCTTCACATAGATTTTTTTACCACTTTGCAGGACAAATAGATTTAAAAATTATTTTGTTCCAGTTGCTATTAGGTTTTTGAATACTTAAAATGTATTATTTTTAATTATTGACTGGCTGGTGATTCACAGCCACGTGTATCACCAGCATGACAATACAAGAACCGACAGCCTGTGACTCGAGAACGTGTGTTTATATAGTCTGAACCATAACGAGTCACAGCTGTCGGTGATTAGGCAGGCACAGGATAATGAGGCACCATGAGAGCTACCGAGGGGGGCGTGGCAGGGTGCATCTCTGAGGGGGGGCGTGGCAGGGGAATCTCTGACAGCTACTGAGGGGGGCGTGGCAGGGGAATCCCTGACACCAATATAGGCAATATTGTCTGAAGTATCCAAAAGAATCCATGATCATTTTTATATGCCCGAAAAAAATAGATAAATGAAAAATTAATTGTTCAAAAAATAAATAAAAAGTGAGAGAAAAGAGAAAAGGAACTAAAGAAAAACTGACATTTTAAAAAGACTTCAATCTTGTTTTGGTTTTATAGTCTATTTTTTTCTCCTAACTTAACAAATTTGTGATCCAATTGGAGAGATTGGATTACCTTTTTTTTGTTTGAAGACTGCGATCCCCCTGGTGCCTTGCGCAGCTGTATTGTCTAAGTGTTATGTGTTGTGTGTATTGTCTGAGTGTTAAGTGTTGTGTGTCTGTTCTTTGTTCTGTGTTAAGAAGATGGGTCATGACATTTCTCGCTTATTGTCAGGAGAAAATTCCAAAGATTGGATGTATAGGAATTGTGCTGGTTATTGAACTAATCCATATTTAGATCATTTGGCATTTTGGAGTGAAATTGTGTCACATCTAGATACTTATTCCTAGAGACTTAGATTCTGCTAGAGGTTTCTACTATGCTCCAGGTTTTGTTAACCCGTTTTGCTCTGCACTGCAACAGGAAGTGGTGCATTCCAGCCTCAACACAAAACTCAAGGAGGAGGTCCTGGGAAAAGGGGAAGTTCATCTTTTAGGGATTAGATAGATTTCCAATTTCATGTCCTGTAACTCACCTTTTGCCTGTAGTTACACCGACTGGAAGAAATTTTTATCATAGCTTTACAATAATTCTAAATTCGCCTTTAAACCTTTTAGGAAGAGATATGATGCACAAAATGGGAATGGAAATTCTGTTGTTTGAAACCAATGTGTCACTGTCTTTTCCTTGTGTCCTCATGCTCTCAACCGAGCCACAGCCATATCCAAAAGATTTCTTCCAGGGTACTACAGAGGTCCTGCCTGATGAACCAAATTTAGGTGAAGTTAACCCTAAATTATGAGCCTCTCACAAAGATGAGGCAGGGTTTAGTCCAGGTAAAACCGTATTATGCACTCATGAAAACACACTATCTGATTTTTGTTAAACAATATCCATTGTCGAAAGAGAAGAATGTTGGCATTGTTTCAGTTATTGACAATTTATTGCCACAAGGTGTTTTGTTAGAGACACATTCACCGTATAACACACCGATTAATCCCGTTTTGAAGGCAGATAAAAAATGCTGGAGATTAACACACGATTTACGTGAGATTAATAAATGAGTTATTCCGTTAGCTTCTTTGGTGCCCGATGTAGCTACCACTGTTAACTCTATACCAGCGACTCACAGTTTTTTTTATTGTGATTGATCTTTGTTCTGCTTTTTCACACTTTATCACAATGGGTGTGAGCGCGACAATACAGATAAATTGTACTGAGTGACGCACGACACTGGAACTAGTGAAGGAAAGCCCAGTTGTTTGTCCTGAAGAACCGCAGGGAGCTTCTGTTTCATGCGGCTCACCAGAATCTGATGGCTGGCCACTTGGGGCACTAGTAAAACTAAGACCACCCAATGGCCCAGTTTTATTGCACAGTCATTCGCGGTGATGTGCGTAGATGGTATGTGGCATGCGGAATGCCATACCCGGAAGCAGTGCTTCTAGGCAACATCTCAGCATGTAGTGTTGTGGAGGCACTCGGCCGTGTTCTCTCCTGAGTCAGAATCCAGAATAAGATCCTGACTAATCAATCCTGACTAATCAAGGCACGGCTCTCAACAAGATGGCGCCGGTGAGGTCGGCTGCTGTCACGACTGCTCCGGTTACGGTTCTTCTTTTTTTGTTTATTTTATACTTTTATTTAACTAGTTTAAGTTCCATCTACACAACATGGACATCATTAGATATGACAGAGACACTCATATCTATTGGTGTACAATGCACTCACCTTTCGCTGCTTTTAAACCAGGACCCATGCTGGCCGAGCGAGATCCTGAGGGAGAACAAAGGACGCGACCCGTACCGGCATCCGCGAGGGAAACGAGCCCGCGTCAGGAACAGGCTGAGGGCAAGCGCACACCGCGCTCCCTTACCTAGTATCCTGTTAGCCAACGTCCAGTCACTGGAGAATCAGGGACTCTCCTGTACGGACATCTAGGGGAAGTTCATTCCACCACCTCAGTGCCAGAACAGAGAAGAGACTTGAAGTGTACTTACCTCTCATTCTGAGAGAAGGTGGTACCAGTCAAGCAGTGCTGGAGGATCTCAGACAGCGTGGTGCAGTGCGAGATGTGATGAGGTCACTGAGGTAAGATGGTGCTGGTCTATTTTTGGCCTTGTAGGCAAGCATCAGTGTTTTAAATCTGATACGTGCAGCTACTGGAAGCCAGTGAAGGAAGCGCAGCAGTCAGGTGGTGTGGGAGAACTTGGGCTGATTGAACACAAGCCGTGCAGCTGTGTTTTGGATCATTTGCAGTGGACGAATAGCGTTCAGGGGAAGACCTGCCAGCAGAGAGTTGCAGTAGTCAAGTCTTGAAATGACAAGAGACTGAACAAGCTAGATATAACGGAAGCATGAACTACCTTTTCTGCATCCTGTAACGACAGCATATTTGTAATTTTAACAATATTTTTAAGGTAAAAGAAGGAGATCCTGGTGATATTATTCACATGAGACCTAAAGGTAAGACTTGGGTCAAAAATCACACCGAGGTCTTTGACTGCTGTACACACTGAAACAGAAACACCATCCAGAGATGCTACAGATTTGGAAAGTTTACTTTTAGCTGCATGTGGTCCTAGTAAAAGTAGTTTTTAGTAGTCATTTCTCTGATATGGCAAGCAACCAGCTCATTCACTGTGTCAAGTGTGACATGTTTAGTCAGTCATTCTACATCACTAGCCATAATTATAGCTGTGAGTAGTGTAAGATAGTTTGCTCTTTAACAAAAAAGATTCTAGCCTTAGTGAATCGCATCCGGGGAGAGAATTAGTGAGTGTGAGAGCAGTCCATTTTCTGCAGGGGAAAGTCTATATGCCCTAGCTGGAGTTAACATTCCGCCGACTCTGGCATTAGAGCCCTCACAGCGAGGCGAGTGGGTGATTCTTACAAAGCCAAAATTAACATTAAGGCTCGCCTATGGGAGCACCATTCCTTCCTGATTCATGTGTCCAACAGGTTTGCTTTTCTCAGTAAAACACCTGCTGAGAAACCTTAAAAAGCTCTGGTTATAGGAGAATTTATTCTGAGGCAGTGAAATTAGCTAGACCGTTAGGGTGACCAGCAGCCCAGGTCAGGTTTATACTGGGAGCCAGGGTGCCAGAAATAGCAGGTCAGCTTAGATTTTTAGGAAAACTTACAGTTCTCTGAACTTTACAGTTCTCTGAATTTTTCAAACAGCAAGCAAGGGTTATCGCCTTCTAAAGTCAGAGGTTTCTAAGAGTAACATTATAGAGGTGTGTAAATTAGTAAAGGCAATGTCCGATGCTCTAATATGCTCTGGCCCCATCTCAATGCGGCATAGCCTACAGCGGGTTATGGTTGCTGAACTGCTGGATGTCCGAGTGGCGCTTCAAAAACAATGTGGGCTTTATAGACAATTGGAGCAATTGTCTATAAAGCCCACATTATAGACAATTGGAGCAATTTTAAGGGCAAGGCTGGCCTGTTAGGGTGGGACGGTATCTATCCCACTCAGGAAGGTGCTGCTTTCATTTCTTGTAGTATAGGTCATAGTCTCAGAACAGAACTAGTTAACCAGTGACTGTCCAAAGCCAAGGCCAGGGAGCAGACAGACAGGCTAAACTGACCATCTGCTAGCTGCACGAAGTCATCACTCAGGATCCACCATATTAAGACTGTGTCTGTCTCCTGAATGGAACCAAAATATAGAAATTCTTAAAAAGCCTATTTAAGTAACATATTAAACATTAAATTAAATAATAATTAATAAGATTAGAGTATATATATCAACTTTACTGTTATTGTGCAAGGTACATGTACAGAGCCAATGAAATGCAGTTAACCAGAAGTGCAGAAGTGGCTTATTTACAATACATAATGGTAGATAAGTCATATGATGCAGGTGAGTAGACTGGATGGGTGAGGACCCAAATGCAGGAAGCCACCAGGGTATGGAGAAAATACAGGCTTTAATATAAAAAGAAAGTAGCAAGCAAAGCAATGGGGCAAAGTCCAAAAAAACAGGGTCCAGGGTGTTAACACAGACAAACAGGGCAAAGCATGTAGAGACAAAAACAGTCCAAAAATCAGAGAGCTGGCAAACAGTACAATGCAGTAGAGAGCAAAAACAAAAACAGGAGTCAGGGTCAGGATCAGGAACAGAAACCAGAGCAGGCAGGGTGGCAAAAGTATTCTCAGGGGCAAAAAATCCCATGAGGTAATCTGGCCCTTTGCTAAAGTTTAGATGTCCTTATATAAACTGGGAGGTGCGAGAAAAAAACAGCAAGATGGCCACCAAACCGAAGTGTGTGCTGCAAAACCGAATTGCGTGCCATGTACCTGGAAGATCCTGACCGATAAATAAGGTTTAATATCCATATATACAGGGATAAGGGTGATTAACATACAGTATAGTGTACATTAGTTATTACAGTAGGTAATAATATATATAGTATATATAGTAATATACAATTTACAATACGCTGTGCAAAGATTATGCATAGACAGACATCAGAAGATCTTCTTCTTCTTCTTCTTTCGGCTGCTCCCATTAGGGGTCGCCACAGTGGATCATCCGTCTCCATACCACCCTGTCCTCTTCATCTGCCTCTTTTACACCAACTACCTGCATGTGGAAACTACTGAAGGAAGTGTTATATACAACTGGTGAACCTCTTCTGAATATTATTAACTCTTCACTATCGTTAGGTTCACTATCGCTGGTTCCTCTCAAGGTTTCTTCCTCATAACATCTAAGGGAGTTTTTCCTTGCCACAGTCACCACGGCTGCTCATCAGGGACAAATTCACACCATTCACCATCAAGTCAAGTCAAGTCGAATCAAGTTTATTTGTATAGCGCTTTTCACAACAGACATTGTCTCAAAGCAGCTTTACACAAATCAACAGTGATGGTGAATGGTGCGAATTTGTCCCTGATGAGCAAGCCGTGGCGACTGTGGCAAGGAAAAACTCCCTTAGATGTTATGAGGAAGAAACCTTGAGAGGAACCAGACTCAAAAGGGGAACCCATCCTCATCTGGGTGACATCAAGAGTTTGATCATAAATTTTCCAACAATACAGAACACTGGAGAGTGAGAACTAACATGATTACTGGAGTATAAGATTATAAGTGATGTTCTTTCTGCAGTCTTAAACAGTCTTTATGGTTAGTAGCTCCTAGTTTTATGAGCTCAGCATTTTTGATCACCACAGATCCAGCATCAGCTTCTCCATGCCAGAGCCTTAACACTCCAGGAGGTCCAATGTCAAAACTCCACACATGTAGCGGGATCCAATTGACACTGGTACGTCTCTAGATGGTTCGGGATGTTTGCGAGTTCGGCATCTATTTCTTCAAAGGTCCGTAATCACCAAGAGGTGGGAGGTGACTGGAGCTGGCCAAACCTCAGGGTGTCTCGGGATGGGGAGAGAAAGAGAAGCAGTGGAGAGGAATTAGCGTAGCTGCTGTTCATGATCTTAACAGCACAAGTTGATAATGTGCATGTGATCAGATGTTCTGGAGCACAAGGTTATGATGTGATGTGTGTTATGTGTAGGCTTTGCTAAAAAGATATGTTTTTAATCTACACTTAAACTGGGTGAGTGTGTCTGAACCCCGAACACCGTCAGGAAGACTATTCCAGAGTTTAGGAGCTAAATGTGAAAATGCTCTACCACCTTTAGTGGACTTTGTTATTCTACGAACTACTAGAAGCCCAGAGTTTTGAGATCTCAGGGAGCGTGAGGGATTTGTGTTGATTTGTGTAAAGCTGCTTTGAGACAATGTCTGTTGTGAAAAGCGCTATACAAATAAACTTGACTTGACTTGACTTGACATGTCTTCCCTCACCACATCCATGAACCTCCTTCTTGGCCTTCGTCTTTCCTCCTACCTGGTGGCCTACTGCACACTTCACTGCCGTCACACTGTCCTCATACATGTCCTGCACCACCCTTACATTCTTCTCTGACACACCAGACTTCCTCATACAATACCACAACTCCTCTCTCCACCCTGTCGTACACTTTCTCTAAATCCACAAACACACAATGCAGCTCCTTCTGACCTTCTCTATACTTCTCCATCAACATCCTCAAAGCAAATAAGGCATCTGTGATGCTCTTCCTCTGCATGAAACCATACTGTTGCTCACAGATGGTCACCTCTTCTCTCAGCCTGGCTTCCACTACTCTTTCCCATAACTTCATGGTGACTGATCAACTTAATTCCCCTGTAGTTACTGCAGGTCTGCACATCTCCCTTATGCGTAAAGATCAGTATCAGCACACTCCTTCTCCATTCCTCAGGCATCTTCTCACCTTCCAAAATCCTGTTAAACAATCTGGTTAAAAACTCCACTGCATCTCTCCTAAAGATCTCCACGCTTCTACCGGTATGTCATCTGTCACCCTAATGGCTGGGTTAGACAGACATCAGAAGATATTATACTTAAATGACATGATAGTTATGTACAAGTATAAATGTACACATTATGTATGATGCAGTACATGCAGTATAATTATGGGTGGAATGTACAGTAGTGTGTTTGTGAGTTAAGGATGGTGCAAAAAGAAATGTGTAGTAGATAAACAGTGAAATATACACAGAAAGTGACTGCAGTATTGAATCAGCTGTTCAGTGCAGCTACAGGAAAAAAGCTCTGAGGCACATGTAGCATCTCCTAAGAAAAACAGGTACTGTTGTGCCTACCTGATCAGAATAGAAGAGTTCAGAGACAAGGTAAGATCTGCAGAGATGTGGACTCCAAAAAACTTAAAGGTTGGTACACGCTCAACAGTAGCTCCGTTGATGTGAATGGGAGCGTAAGTGTGATTGCCGGCTTGTCTATAATCCACCATTATCTCTTTCTTCTTCTTGGTGTTGAGTTTTAGGTTTTATTTTAGGTTCCTCACACCATGCTACTAGGTGCTTGATCTCCTCCCTGTAAGCCATCTCATCGTTAACTCTGACCCACCACTGTGGTGTCATCTGCAAACTTAACTGATTGTGGCATAGGCATGTATGTAGTCAAAGGTGAAAAGCGAGTATAGAAGAGAAGACAAAGCACAGCAGCTCCTCTGATCTAAAGATAGGATTGTTGAATATTAGATCTCTCACGTCAAAAGCGCTGACTATAAACGAAATTATTACCGAGCAGGAGTTTAATATAATGTGTTTGAAGAAACGTGGATTAAACTGAATGAATATGTAGCATTAAATAAGGCGAGTCCTCCTGGGTATAGTTACATACACCAACCCCGTCTAAATGGCAGAGGAGGCGGAGTCACAGCTATTTATAATAATAATCTAAACGTCACACAAAATAAAGCGAAACACAAAGGTAATATATGTAACATAAAATATTCAGTGTCCGAAAGCAGGTCAAGTCAGTTAATTCCATTAATTATTATTTATAGACCCCCAGGGGCCCGACTCTGATTTTCTCATAGAATTTGCAGATTTAATCACAAATTCAGGAACTTCTTTACACAAAGCATTAATTATTGGCGACTTTAATATTGATTTTGATAATCAGGAAGACTCCTTAAGAGCAGCAGTTGTGTCCATACTAGATTCAGTAGAATTAATCATAATGTTATAGGAGCCACTCATTTGGATTAAAAAAAAAAATGTAATCATAATTCCACAGTCTGAAGTTATTTCAGATCATTATCTGAGCTGCACCAAAGCATTCCAGTGCAGCTCAAGTCCCTGAAAGGGAACCAGAACAAATCTAATTTCACTGCCCTTACATAAACCAGGACACACACTAAAGAGGAAATTGGAAAGATTTTTAGATAATATTTTTAATGATATGGCCACATTATTTATGTCCACAGACTTCTGTACATTATACTTCAGAGTGACTAGAAAATGCCCCAGTTACAGGATCTACATTGAGTCACACTCAATTTGAAATGGAAATCAGTGATGGCCAATCAAATTCCTACCTCCTGAAAGCGTTTGAATAGAGCAGGTCTTTTGCATGAGAGTCCTTTTATAACCTGATAGATAAACATTTCAGATAGAAGAAGCTCAGAGGTTTCAGTGGACTTTATTGTCTTTATGAAAAGTTTTAATGCAGCAATGAAGAGTTTTCTGTTTCTTTTGGGGTTTTTCACAGGTAAGAGAACTGTGTGTGTGTGTGTGTGTGTGTGTGTGTGTGTGTGTGTGTGTGTGTGTGTGTGTGTGTGAGATAGCACTAATAGACCACAGTACATTTATAAAGCCCAATAGATTTAAATCAGGTGAAGAAACAGGAAATAGAAAAGTGTTGAATGATCTAAAAGGTGAACTGTTGTGTCTTGTGTATTATCATCTGACTCTGGGACACAGTAAAAGAATAAACCTTTTACATTTTATACATATTAGATTTTATTATAATTGTTGTTTTGAAAATATTACAGCTATTGGTAGACCTTACAGTAGACACTCAGATGTTTCTCTTTGTATCAGAGTCTAAATAAATATGTAATTAACATTTTCCTTCTCTGAAACAAGGAGAATTTATGTTTCCAACTGGCTGATGTCAGATGATAAGAGTATTAGCAGGCCGTGGGATGTTGACTAAAGAAGTTTGATGAAATTTACTGTACAGGTTTATAACTGACAGCTTTATTGTGCCTAATGTGTGTATTTACTGTATATTATTAGTAAATAAACAATATGACCTATTCTTCTTCTTCTTTTTTCGGCTGCCCCAATTAGGGGTTGCCACAGCGGATCATCTGTCTCCATACCCTCCTGTCCTCTACATCTGCCTCTTTCACACCAACTAATCACATCCATAAACCTCCTCCTTGGCCTTCCTCTTTTCCTGGTGGCTCCATCCTCAGCATTCTCCTACCGATCGATCGATCGATAGATAGATAGATAGATAGATAGATAGATAGATAGATAGATAGATAGATCTTTATTGTTATTGCATTGTACAGGTACACAGCAACGAAATGCAGTTTGGCATCTACCAAAAGTCAAGTCAAGTCAAGAAAATGTAGCAATCATGCAAATAGTGCAGATAAATATGTAGTATATTTACAGCAGGGGATATGTACGTAAGCATATGTACAGTGAGTAAATATAGCTATATTTGAGCTATAACAGTGCAGAGACATGTGGATATCATTAAGAAGTACAGAGAAAATATACCCCATGTCTCTCCTCTGCACATATCCAAACTATCTCAACCTTCAATCCTCATCTCAAATAAGTCTTTTTTCCTACTGACTTTCATTCCCCTTCCCTCCAGCGTGTACCTTCACCTCTCCAGACTCTTCTCCACCTGCTTCCTACTCTCACCACAAATCACAATATATAATAATATACAATAATATAATAGTGTCCACGGAGACTCCTGTCTGATCTCGTCCTTCAACCTGTCCATCACCACTGCAAACAGGAAAGGGCTCAGAGCCGATCTTTGATGCAGTCGAACCTCCACCTTAAACCAGTCTGTTGTTCCTACTGCACACTTCACCGCTGTCACACTGTCCTCATACATGTCCTGCACCACCCTCACATACTTCTCTGACACACCAGACTTCCTCATACAATACCACAACTCCTCTCTCCACCCTGTCGTACGCTTTCTCTAAATCCACAAACACACAATGCAGCTCCTTCTGACCTTCTCTATACTTCTCCATCAACATTCTCAAAGCAAATAATGCGTCTGTGGTGCACTTCCTCGGCATGAAACCATACTGTTGCTCACAGATGGTCACCTCTTCTCTCAGCCTGGCTTCCACTACTCTTTCCCAGAACTTCATGGTGTGACTGATCAACTTAATTCCCCTGTAGTTACTGCAGGTCTGCACATCTCCCTTATGCGTAAAGATCAGTACCAGCACACTTCTTCTCCATTCCTCAGGCATCTTCTCACCTTCTAAAATCTTGAACAATCTGGTTAAAAACTCCACTGCATCTCTCCTAAACATCTCCATGCTTCTACTGGTATGTCATCTGGTCCTGTCAGAAAGCACGGGTGACTAGGTGAGTAAGGACCCAAATGCAGGATGAAAATGAAGAAAACAGGCTTTAATAAGAGTAAGGCAAAACAAAGTCCAAAAAACAGTCCAGGGTCTTAACACAGGCGAACAGGCCAATGCAGGCAGAGAGCAAAAACCAAAACAATGCAAACAATCCATAAACCAGCAAAACAGATAAATACAGGGCAGAGCAAAAACATAAATCACAAAACAGTCCAAAGCCCGAACCAGGTAACTAGGGAGACAGAGTAGAACAGAAAACAAGTTAAGGAAGTGTGGGTGGTGTGCCCGGGGGATCCTGACAGGTCCAACCGATTTCCACTCTTCATCCTCCTAATTGCTCCTCTCACTTCCTCCTTACTAATCCTATCCACTTCCTGCTTCAGCAACTCCACATCATCCAACCTTCTCTCTCTCTCATATTCCTCATTCATTAAAACAATTTGACCTATTGAACATTTAAATAAATAAACAGAAGTGTGCTGAGGAGTAAATATTTGGCCTTGTGTAAATAATGTAAATAATACAACAATCTACATGACTATAAATTACAGCTGTTATTCAGATTTTTTGAAATGCAGTGTAAATTTCAGGTTTGAATTTAAAATAATAAAAAATAAAAATGTTTTCACAAACAAAATTATTCCGTTTCTCCACAGGAATCGTCTCCATTTTCCCCCCTGGCTCCCGTAAGTACTATCTGATCCAGCAGAGGAAAACATGGAGTGATGCTCAGGTTTACTGTCGGGCCACACACACCGACCTGGCTATCATCAAAAACACTGATGACATAGTCCAATTTCAGGATGAAGTACGGAAACAACAATTCAGTCCTAATGCCTGGATTGGACTGAGCGTTAACGTCAGTAGCTGGCACTGGTCTTATGGAAATGATCCCCTGGGAATTTTTACAGATTGGGCAGGAGGAGAGCCTAATAACTGGGGTGGAGATGAAGAATGTGGTGTAATAGACACTAATGCTTGGAATGATAAACCATGCAAATCGATGTTTGGCTATATGTGCTTTGACAGTAAGGAACCAAATATGTCTCACATTGTTATTTTGTTAGTAAAAGAATGTTCTAGAGCAGGGGTGCCCAATACTTTGCTCGCGATCTACTGGTCGATCTCAAAGGTAGTGTGTGTAAATAAATTGATATTTATTTTTGCATTTTTATAATAGGTAGATCATTTTGACTTGCTCATTTTCTAAGTAGCTCGCATGCTGAAAAAAGTGTGTGCACCCCTGTTCTAGTGTCTCAATATCAAATGTAACTTTACATCAGAATGTCTAAAATGAGCACAATAATGATTCACAACCCTGTGAATTAACATCTGCTGTGTACTCTGTGTCTTAATTCTAACAGACAGTAAAACTGGCACTGACCAACTCATTTATTTCTCTAATGCAACAACATGGTATAAAGCTCAGAGTTTCTGTAGACAGTATTATACAGACCTGGCCACTATAACAACCACCGCAGAAAACACCTTTATAAAGAGACTGATCACTGGCTTTACCTGGTTTGGTTTGGTCAGAGACTCCTGGAAGTGGATAGACCAAACCAACTTCTCAACCATCAGTTGGAGTTCTGGACAACCGGATAATTTAAAACTTATGAATGAAGACTGTGGCTTTATAAATAATGGTCAGGTTGCAGATGCAGCATGTTCACTCGTAATGCCTTTTTTCTGTTACTCAGGTGAGATCATCTTTAATTAGTGCTTATAATTAATACAATTATGTAATCATTTATTCACATGACTTTACATTTCTTTGTTTAGAAACTACGAAAAGGCAACAGATCGTAAGTGTGACGGTTCAGTCCAATCAGGATGTGAATGTTCCTGAAGTAAAGGAAGCCATCTTGAAGCAGGTGAGTCTGCCGACCCGCCTGGAAAAAACTCTTCTCTCATAACACCTATATGACTTGTGGGACCTCCTCATGACTGCATCCAAAACCTGAGTATTCCTCACAGTCTGATGCATGAACACTGTCCTGTAAACATTAATGATAGTTTTTTAGTTTCTGTAGATTTGACAGAATTTACTAAAGATTCATTTCTCTATTCCGCATCAATTCCTAATAAAAGTTTTATTCTGTTCTCCAGATCATGCAGAAAATGAAGGAGCGCATTATGTCTGAGAACATTCTGGTGAGATGGAGAGAGAAGCCAGGTGGAGAAGTGTTTCACAAGGAGAAGGGAAATAAGAGAACAATGGGAAATGTGAACAGAGGAACATGTGACATCTAAGTCTTTAGATGGGTTTCAGAATAATTGTATAGTAAATGTACAGTATATTTCCATGTAAATGCTCAGCTGAGAAGGTCAGATCATCAGAATTAAACTCTGATGTGTTCTCAATATATGTAGAAGGAAAAACAACATTTATCCATGGTGATTATACTGTACATACTGCCTACTGATAGCAGAACATTAGAACATTTTAGGGCTTTAAACATCATGAGCAGGACATTGTAGTGGATTTAAAAGTGGAGACAGAAGGTGTATCCTGAATTAGAGGATATAACTTGTGCTAATAAAATCTTAGTTTATTACGCTTAAACATTTAAATTTAATTTATTTATTTATTCCATCCATCCATCATGGTTCCCTGGTGGTCTAGTGGATAGGATGCGGCGCTCTCACCGCTGTGGCCCGGGTTCGATCCCCAGTCAGGGAACCAACCTCAGCTATTAGGGAGGCACAATTCTGTGCACTCTTAGTGCCGGTCCCAAGCCCAGATAAATGGGTTCAAAGGGTTGCGTAAGAAAAGGCATCCAGCGTAAAAATCATGTGCCAAATCAAACATGTGGACGATCCGCTGTGGGACCCCTAATGCGAGAAGCTGAAAAAAAGTTTATTACATCCATCCATCCTTTCTTCCCTCTGAAAGTGGATAAGATGCTCCTGAGAATAAGAAATAAGCTAATAAGCTAGATTTTGAGTGTAGGGGGGAAGTGTAGTGCAGAGCAGCCATATTTAGAATAGACTATATTTGTCACATACACATTACAGCACAGTGAAATTCTTTTCTTCTCATATCCCAGCTTGATAGAAACCTGGGGTCAGAGTGCAGGGTCAGTCATGATACAGCACAAAGGGCTAAGGGCCTTGCTTAAGGGCCCAAGAGTGGCAGCTTGGCGATACTAGGGCTTGTACCCCCCACCTCCCGATCAGTAACCCAGTGCCTTAACCACTGACCCCCCACTCTCCTTAGATTGTGAGCTGTAGCTTGTTCTGGGTAGTGATTAATAAGATTGATGTAGAGTGTGATGTACTATATTATTTACTCTTAATTTTTCTTCTGATTAAAGTTAAAATCCTGCACATGGTCATTTAATTGTACTTTTAAGTGTTTTTTAAACACAGTGGGTACAGAAAGTATTCAGACCCCCTTAAATTCGTCACTCTTTGTTATAGTGCAGCCTTTTGCTAAAATCATTTAAGTTCATTTTTCTTCCTGATTAATGTACACACAGCCCCCCATACTGACAGAAAAACACAGAATTGTTGTTCCATCCAAGGATAGAAATAAGTCAAGTGCAAAATAAAGTTTTAATCTGTCTTAACAACAAGTCAATGTTTATCCAGTAGCATCTGTAAAAGGAGCATAATCACAGCACTTCACTCATACAGACATCACACTGTTTGAAGGGGAGAGAAGTTCAGTGTGGTCACATGCACTTTTCTAAAACAAACTGAAACAACTGAGCCTGGATCAGGTCTGCTTCTTTCAGTCCTATGCAATCTTATTCACTTACTGACACATCAGTTTTTATGACACTTGTCTCCAGATCCAGGATCACACAGGTGATTCTAAGATCACAGTGAACCACAAGGAATGAGGTCGTTAATATTTTATATAAAAAAATATTTATTACATTTGTCCACCTCAGAGCCAAAACAGTGCCAGGCCCATCCTCACAAAGCTCCAACATTACAACTAAAGTTAACAGTTAAGTGCAGAGGAAACATTTCCATTTCATCAAAATTATCCAAGATAGATGGAACAGATCATTGTGATGAGGAGCCGGTTCAGCTGTTTGGGTCCTAACACCCATGATTACAAATTTATACAGGAAAAACACTAAAGAGCTTAGACCAGTTCAGACCAATTCTGAAATCTGAACTTAAATTCACAAATCAGGGGATGAACAGAAGAAAATACAAATCTGGATGAATCAGATAAAATCTCACACAAACTGTATGTAACATAAATCCTGCCTTTTTCATTGTAAAGCAAACTTCAGTTAATGATGTTAATTATTGTGTATTGTAGATTGTGTCAAGGAAGGATACTACACCTAATCAGATTGTGTAACAAAACACATTTTTATAGCTTCTTTGTTTTTTCTCTCTATATGTCTTCCTGTCTATGTTTTAAACCTAACCCCCAAAACCCCACCCACTCCTTAAAGGGCTGTCCAACATTTACCAACTTTACATCCCTCCCCTTAAGCTAATAATTAACAACTGAGAGATAAGAGAGACTCAGAGAGATAACACAAGACAGTTGCTAAGGAGAGGATGAAACAATACTCGGACAAGAGGAATAGAGTTTCAACATCTGAACTTACAACAGGAGATTCTGTACTTGTTCGTGAACAGACAAAACGAAAACTCAAAACACCATATAATCCAAACCCTATAAAGTGATAAAAACAAAAGGCACAATGATAACAGCACAAAGAGGACAACACATCATTACAAGAAACACCTCACACTTTAAACCCCTAAAACAAAGAGTACATGTACCACTCAGCGATCTCTATGATGATGAAATGGATGAACTTGATTATGGAGACAGACCTCAAGAACAAATACAACAACCAAATGTTCCTAAAAATCCTGTGCAACGAGAACGACGTTATCCTAGAAGAGAGAACAGGAAAAGACCTCAAAAGCTAATGGATTACACTTGATGAACTAAGATTATAGCACTAAAAAAAGAAAGTTAATATGTTCTAAGTTTTCTAGTAACAGTAAGTTAATGTGTTTACAATGCTAAATGTACTACTACTTTATTGAGGACTTAAGATAACATACTTAAGAAAATGCATTCCCATTTCTCCCAGGTCTCATCAATAATTAACATGCCTAGGATATTGTGTTATTGTTGTCATGTTTTGATACCTTTCTTCTAAAACAAAGGGAGGGATGTAGTGTTGTACTGCTCCTTTAAAAAAATTACGTTCCCATCATGCATTGTTGTTGTGTTCATGAACAGAGAGCCTGTAGTGTTGCTCATGGAAAGATGCAGTAAACCCCCTTGTGAAGCACACGTCTCAGGTGTTGTCTCGGTCATTACAGTCGTCACTTCCTGTTTCCTATTGTTGATTGTTTGCCGGGAATTTTGTTTGTATTTGTGTTTACATTTTTACAGTTAGTTTTTTTTTTCTCTCATTGCTTTAAAATCTTAAAATATCGTTTTCATTTCCTACATCCTTTACTTTCCGTTGGCTCCGTTTTGTCTCTTTTTGCTTTTGGGAGAGCGCTTATTCCCTGTTCAAGGGTTTGAAAGCAGTGAGTGAAGAAATTTCCCATCAGAACTACAAACACAGGCTACAGTAACCACATAAAGGTACATAATTTCTCTGCTATGGCGAACATCCAGTTCATTCAGTGTGTGTCACTTTTCAGTGCTCTTTGACAGACAAGATCTTAGCATTAGAGGAGCGCATCCAGAGTCTAGAGAGAAGTAGTGAGTGTGAGAGCAGTCCAGGTTCTGCAGGGGAAAGTCTGGATGCCCTAGGTGGTGTTAGCATTCCCCTGACTCCGGCATAAGAGCCCTCGCAGTGGGGCGAATGGGTGACGATTTGGCGACATACCCACAAAGTCAAAGCTGACGCAAAGGCTCGCCCACGGGAGAACCATTCCTCTCCGCTTCACGTATCCAACAGGTTTGCTCTCCTCAGTGAAGCACCCACTGAGAAACCTGAAAGAGCTCTGGTTATAGAACACTCTATTCTGAGGCACGTGGAATTAGCTAAACCTTTAGGGGCACCAGCAGCACAGGTTATGTGTATACCAGGAGCCAGTGTTGAGCTTGTTACTAAAAAATAGTAACTAGTTACAGTTACTCGTTAATTCATTCAAAAAGTAACTCAGTTACTTTGTTGATTATTTACACCAAAAAATGGTGTAGTTACTTTTTTAAAGCACCTTCTTCAATGTTCCCATTAATACCCCTTATTGCGTTATGATCTATACAAACTCAAAACTGACTTAAACACAAAGTCATTTTTACACACTATTTTATTAAAGTCAGACCAGAACACACTGAATATATCACAAGGATTTCTGAAATAAAGAACAAAACAAGCTGAATAATAGATTCACAATCAAAAACAAAAGTGGCTTCTGCTGTTGTGTTGAGCTCTTAAACATGTTTCTTTCACAGCTCAAGTATGAAAACAGAACACTGGGTTAGCTTCTAGCTACTAGCTCTTCAGGCATGGAGGTCCTGGAGGTGTTTCAACTGATTGGAGTTGCTGTTTATCGCAGTAGATACTCGCCTCGACTCGCTATTACTGCCGCACAGACCTGAATAAATGGAGACACGGCCACAGCGCATCTTCTTAGTGTTTACAGTGCTTTATTCACCAATCCTACAATGCGACGCTGCTGTAAGCATGTTAGGCTGTAGTCTACACTTTAGCCGAAATAAATTCATTTAAAAAAGTAGCGGTTAACGCACCATACGGTAACGGTAACGGTAACGGAGTTACTTTATTTTTAAAAGTAATGCGTTACAGTATTAGTTACTAGTAATGCGTTACTGCCCAACACTGCCGGGAGCCAGGGCACCGGACATAGCAGGTCAGCTTAGTTTTTTAGGAAAGCACAGGTTCTCTAAGATAGTTTTTCACAAAGGAGCTAATGATATACGCCTTCGACAGTCAGAGGTTACTAAGAGTAATATTATAGAGGTGTGTAATTTAGCGAAGGCAATGTCCGATGCTGTAGTATGCTCTGGCCCCATCCCAATGCGACGTGGCGATGTAGCCTACAGCAGGTTATGGTCGCTAAACGGCTGGATGTCCGAGTGGTGCTCCAAAAACAATGTGGGCTTCATTAATAATTGGAGCAATTTTGAGGGCAAGGCTGGCCTGTTAGGGCGGGACGGTATCCATCCCACTCGGGAATGACTACTGTAATGACTACTTAATGTCTAATTAGACTACTGTATCGCTTTACTCTCTGGGTGTTGGAGTAAGTGCATAAAAAGCTTCAGAAAGTTTAGAATGCAGCACCAAGAGTCCTCACTAGATCTAGAAAATATGACCACATCACCCCTTTTTTATTCAGTCTACACTGGCTCCCAATCAAATCTTGCATTGAATATAAAATACTACTACTGACGTATAAAGCACTTAAAGGTCTCGCAGTATCTGAGTAAACTTCTGTACCAGTATGATCCTCCACGCCTACTTAGATCAAAAGGTGCAGGCTATTTGTTGGTACCTTAAATAAGGAAGACTCCAGCAGGGGGTGGATGTTTCTCTTATAAACACCACAGTTATGGAACAGCCTTCCAATCAGTGTTCAGGACTCAGACTTAGTCTCAGTGTTAAATTCGAAGCTGAAAATATATTTATTTAGTGGAGCCTTTAGTCAGTAGGTCTTTGTGAGGTAAAGGAGCAGATCTGGAAAGATCATGCATAAAGAATGTTTGGTGAACTGGGATATTTGTATGCTGTCATCCCATCTCACATGTTCACTCAGGTTTGTTTACGGTGGTGTGGTGGGTCGTCTCTTATCCCAGAAATCCCTCTTTTCGGTGTTAACTTCTGGTTCTCCCTTTTAGCTATGCTGCCATGGCGGGTCTTCCCGGAGTCCAAACTGCACAGTGACATAAACCTTGGAATTCTGGAGTAAGAACCGGAGCTTTGAGGATGGATTTGGACTGTAGTTAAGGTCAACAGTCTGCTACATTGTCTTAGGACTACAGTTTGCTTCTGATCTCCATCTCTGTATCCTGCAACATTGTATATCTTTAATAAATGGACATTCAGTCAACCCAGACGAGGATGGGTTCCCTCTTGAGTCTGGTTCCTCTCAAGGTTTCTTTCTTATGCCATCTTGGGGAGTTTTTCCTTGCCACAGTCGCCACTGGCTTGCTCATCAGGGACAAACACTTATAAAGAACATATACATTTTTTATCACCACATTATCTGTGTAAAGCTGCTCTGATACAATTTTCATTGTTAAAAGTGCAATACAAATAAAAAGTAAATTAATTGAATTGAAAAAAATAAATGAAGGCATCAAGAAAAATCAAGAACAATTTTCGGGTTGTTTTTGTGTGGCTTGTTTGGGAGTGGAGCATGCTAAATCAGTTCATGAGGGAGCAGACTGCGAGCCCTGTGCTCACATGTCTATGCAATCGCTCAGCTCCCAGTAGGCACTCTTTGAGGTTTTGGTCCCGCTCTTAATAAGGCAGAGCAGCGTTTCAGTTCCTGGGGCTCGCAGATCGACCTCGCAGGGGGTTTTGAGACAGGCCTTTTCGGACCGCCTCTTTAGCCCAAAGACTGTGGTCTACTCCAACGTAATGGAGCTCAGGGATCATGTTTATGGAGTTATGCCATGGGTTGAAGAGACGCTAGCAGGCTATCTCTCCCCAGTTGTGGCATCCTCCCTCAAGACCCCGACATTACCCACCAGGCCCCTGCATGCTACATCAGCGCTGGTGGGTAAGGCGTATTCCTTGGCAGGTCAGGCTGCTGGATGTCTATACACCGTGGCGGTGTTACAGGCATACCAAAGTGACCTGCTGTGGGCAAGACGTAAGGCGGACTTGGCCCTGCGTGCCATCAAAGAGACCACCAAGGCCATTGGCTGGTCCATGGCCACACTAACATCCACAGAGAGACATTTGTAGCACCGTGTAGCACTGCCTTCCTCTGGGTCTTCTTCTCTCTGGCCCCCTCAGGAACCTGGTTCGTTAACCCTGTCACAAAATGTGCATGGCCAGCTCCAGCTCCCTCCCTCCTACGTTTCCGCCCGGTGTCGTTGTGGACCAGGAGGTCTCGCCACTAAAGCTGCCTCAGGGCGCTGCCCCGGCTCTAGGCGTACCGGGGGTCAGTCTCCAGAGACTGAAACCCTTTAGAGAACACCTGACAGCCTGGGAAGCTCTGCCAGACGTGTCCCGATAGGTCCTGCGGTGGGTTGTGACCTATCCTAGATCTACATCAGCTGAATCACTCTCTGCTGAGGTGCCGGTTCAAAATGCTGACTCTTAAGCAGGGCTTGTCTCAAATCAGATCCAAGAACTAGTTTGTCATGGTAGATCTAAAGGATGTATACTGTCATGTAGCCATACTCCCTACTCACAAGAAGTACCTGAGGTTTGCTTTTGGGGGTCAAAGCTTACCAATATTGGCTTCTACATTTCTGCCTTGCCTGGTCAACAGACCTTCACAAAATGTGTTGATGCAGTTTGGCTCCCTATGAGACTTGAGGGCATCCGCATCTTAAGAGAAGGGCAGTCACTTACTGTCAGGCAGTTCCAGAGACTGCTCGGGTTCATGGCAGCAGCGTCCATGGGTTCGCCATGGACTCAAGGAAGGGCAATCCCCTCCCTATGATCAAGGTCATTTGACGATGCCTACGTGCCATAAATGTTTGGAGAAATTCCAGGTTCCGTTCTCAAGGCTTCATGCTCTGAGTCAACAGTCGTTGCCTAATGCTAATGACTGATGCGTCCCGCATGGTCTGTGAGACCCAGGGAGTGACACTGGTGAAACACCATTCTTTCACAATTTAAATGATGAATCCTGGCACTAGGCATGACGGGTGCATTAAAGTGCTACATGTATTTTGTCACTGCTATACTGCTAAGAGAATGTCCTACCGCCGCCTGGCCGCAAGAGGGACAACGTTCCGCTGCCTGGCCGCGAGAGGGGCGTCTTTCCGCCACCTGGCCTCGAGAGGGACGTCGTAACGCTGCCTGGCCGTGAGATTGACGTCGTACCGCCACCTGGCTGCGAGAGGGACATGGTACCGCTACCTGGCCGTGAGAGGGACGGCGTACCGCCGCTTAGCCGCGAGAGGGACCGCCGCCTGGCTACGAAAAGGACGTTACACCGTCGTCGATGAAAAGGACGTTACACCGCCGTCGATGTGGTTGAATTACATAAAGCTTCAAATACTTTGTTATATTGTGTCTGTAAATGTGTTTTGACTTATTTTAAAGGTATTGTTTCGTCGTACATTTTGTTTCATATATTTATCATTGTGATGTTTTAAAGGAATATTATGTGTTCAATACAACTTAATTTCAGTCAGCAGCATAATGTTGATTTCCCCCCCCCCCCCTTCTTTTTTTTATTTTTAAATAATTTGTCATTTATTTTTGTAGCATCAAATTGCAGCTGATTGAGTAAATGTGTCAGAGACTCTCAGGTGTGACTCGTGAGTGCGGACCCAAATGCAGGATGTGAGCAGGAGTTAAGTGAAAACAGGCTTTAATAAGAAAAGTATTAAAGTAATAGGACAAATGTAACCGTAAGCTTCTGCGGCCTGCGTTGTGTTGAAAATGCAGAAGAGCGACAGGAGAGCGTCAGATTTGGTCTGCATAGAGAACGTATTTTTCTATAGACAGGTTGTCTTCAGCTCACACATCAGTAACACTCTTTCGTTTGGGAGAGAGAAGGAAAAGAAAGAAAAACAAAAGGGGAAAATTAAAAAGGATAAACAAAAAAAAAAAAACAAGGCCAAAGTAAAAGAAAAAGCAGTAACTCCATACACACACTTATAGAGAGGAACATATGAAAAGCAACAATATTGATTTTATAACAACTTAAACACACAAATATGGTTTGTCAATGCATAGAGAATGTATTTTATATAGACACAACAGCTTCAGCTCACACATCAGTAACACTGTCAACAAAAAGAACATCCCAAAGTGCATCAATTCACATCGATGAAACATGTATGTTAAGTATATATATATATTCTTACATCTGCAAACAACAACAAAATAATAAATAAAACCAAATTAAACTGTGTATTTCTGTGTGTGAAATTTTTTTAACCAATGCTAGCCATTAATCTGTAGCAGGAACAGGGCGTACCTCTTCCATTCAGGAGAGAGAAGGAAAAGACCGCTAACAGAGATCATGCTGCCGGCACTGGACCACTGTGTTGTTAAAGTTACCTCCGTACAGAACCTTTTTTAATGTATTTTACAAACACTGATTTTACCAATTGTAGAACAACATTGAATGCATAAAACAAGAAAAATCTAATGAAATCAAACTATTTCCACCTTGTTACAAAAAGGCAAAAACAAAGTCCAAAAAAACAGTCCAGGGTCTTAACCCAGGCGAACGGGGCAATGCAGGGAGAGAACCAAAACAGTCCAAAAAATCCATAAGCCAGCAAACTGAGCGGTACGGGGCAGAGCAAAACACAAACCAAAAACAGTCCAGAGTCCGAACCGTGTAACTAAAGAGGCACAGCAGACCAGGGGTCAGGAACAGGAGCAGAGTCCAGAGCAGGCAGGGTGGCAAGAATAACTGTATCACTACTAATAACGGTGCACAAACCCACAGGGCCTGGGCTCCAGCGATTGATGGTGAGTTAGCTGGATTATCTGTAGTCTGTGTGGTACTGAATATAATTCTACATCACGGTGCCTCCATAAAGTTTAATAACAATAAAATAATGAATTGACAGTAAGTGTTTACTATCACTCTAGCTTTAACAAACTAAATAACACTATTAGTGTTGTGAAGCGTTCCTCTAAAAGAATATCACATTTACATACAAATACAAATACACAAATCAAATGCAAATGCACAATAAACAAAGAAAAGTAGTTAAACAAAAGACTTAATTTTAATTTGGTATGAGAGAAAATAGAAAAAAAAACCTTAGAGCTCAAAAGAACAAAAAAAGTCAATAGAATATATACTGAATAAGAATCAGAAACAGCTTCGTACTGAACTCAGCTAGTTGCTGAAATACACGTATATGAATTAAAACAATACCCGAAAACACAACCTTCACCTTGCAAGTGTGTAAAATATCCTTGACCAAGAGCTTGGATTTTGTTGGGGCCCACATACGGTGGTGCACTTACAGACAGTCAGGAAGGACTGGTGAATTTAGTAATGAACAGTGGGTTTACTCACACAGTTCTCCACTCTGCTACAGTGAAAACTCACCAACCCGCACAGATAAATGGCTGCGTGTAGGTTTTGGTCGGTCTTTTAGCCGGATCCAGAATCCAGTCCAACGCTGAAGAAAAGTCACGCCTCTCCCGCCAGAAAATGTCTACTCACTCCGGTTCGTGTACTGAACCCAGAGTATTCCTTTTAAAGTGCTGTCTGTTTTGACAGCCACAGGAATAAATCTATTAGATGTGATTGTGCTACACATGTTAAGTTCACTATTGTGTGTGTTCATGATACAAATTGTTTTCTGAATTTCTGTACATTATAAACCAATGGAAGTGGCAGTGGAGGGGTGCGGTTGCAGGGAGAAGAGGTGGAGAAGGTGAAGGAGTTTAGGTACCTGGGGTCAACAACATAGATGGGATGCTCATCCTGCTGCCCTAACAGAGCATCTCGCGTGTGATTGAGGAAAATGAGGAGCTGGTGAGGGTTGTAGGGCCCCAGGTTGGCATGATGGTGGACAACCCCATAAATGCTGATGGCAGCACATAATGTGACATTGCCACCACGCTGCCCAGGAACACCAACAATGGCCCAATGGCCAATCACATTACGGCCTCTCCTTCTCCTTTTGGTGAAATCCAGCCTTATCCATGTACACGTATTCATGGGGTCTTTCCATTACATCCAGTTGAAGAACTCTCTGTAGAAATAGATATAGTTTTGTAAGTAATACGGAAAAGTGATTTGGGCCACTACAGTAAATCACTACTTAGAGTCATCAACATTGAATGTGTCTGGATATACGCCAACATGTACATACTGGAGTCTTTGCTCTTTGACTCTGAGTCTGAGTTGCGATCACAGGGCACTCTGTATAGCTGTTTCATGCGCAGTCTGTTACACTTGAGGACACGATCAACAGTAAAGAGGCTGACACTGATGATACGCTCAAAATGTACATGGTCCTCAATGATCTTCTGCTGAATTTCACTCAGTTTAATGGCATTGTTCTCATGGACCATATCTCTTAGTGTGGGGAGAACATACCTGCACTCCCACCCCCATGTGGCAGTCTTTCAATTCTACATAAAGAGAACATGGAGTTACCAAAAATATACATGGAATACTGGGCCTACAGACAGTTAGACCAACCCTCCATTACACTCCTACAGTACACTGGTACAGTGATGTACTGAAACATTGATTTACTTACAGTACACTGAGGTACAGTATGTAGTCTGTCATACAGTAATTGCTGTACTATAATGTCAAAAAAAGGTAATGACCTGTTCTCTTCTCTAAATCTCGGATTATGGTGGACACAGTGACTCTACTGATGTTTGGTTGAACCCTTTGTCCAGCCTCCCTCATGCTCATACCATGGACAAGAACATGGTCAATCACAGCAGCTCTGATTTCAGCAGATATTACTGTTCTTTGTCTTCGCTGATCACCTCGACCTTCTCCCACACAAACTCTTCCTCTCAGATTTCTATCCATTGTAGGGTCTCACAAACCAGTGCTCTCTGAACTGGATTACTGTATATGTTCCCTCACATCATTAGCCACAAGTGTGATCAGTTTTGAGTTGTAGTGTTCAAGTGGTGACACTTGTGCTTTAATTGTGTTTGACTTTGGTCCCCTGTGCTCACCATCAAGCAGCACGAGTGCATCACAATGAACATGTGTTGGCAAGTTGTGTCTAAACAGATGAAAAGTGTTTATGGTTTTGCCAAAAGAGTGATTGATTCAATCAGTGGGTTCAGGAAACTGAGCATTTGGTTCAGACAATAAAGTTTAGTGTTTTAGCAAATGAGAAAAATTGTAATGTGGGTAATCGAAGTTGTTATTTGTTTTGTTCATTGACGTTTTTACGCGGAGGTTTGGAATAAAAAAACATCTGGAGGAGTTTATTGAATCATTTTAATGAATCATTTTAGTGAATCATTTGGTTGTCCTGGATAGCGAATAAAGTCATTTTATGTCCACCACAAGATGGCGATGTGACTCAATATGTGTGTGTGTGTGTGTGTGTGTGTGTGTGTGTGTCTGTGTCTCAGGCCGCTATATGAGCTTCAGATTCACACCGGAGGAGCTTCAGCTCACAGCTACATCACTGTGGAGTTTTTTTTCCCTCTCCATCTTCTCTCTTCTGTGGTGTGGGAGTGAAGCGGCAGAGCTTCTGGATCCTCAGCATCTTCTCCTCGGTGTGGAAAGCCTGTGATGGAGCTTTAGTGAGGGATCTCCGGGAGCGAGCTGGGGAGGAAAGTTGCGGGATCACAGTAGAAGAACCGGAACAGCGGCGCGCGCGGGTGAAGCTGGAGCTCAGTGGCTTGTGGGAGTCTGATTCCCGGATCTGGAGCTCAGAGGGTTGAGGACCTCAGTGGTGGATCTCAGTGTTGGGGGAATCCAATCCAATCCAATCCTCTCCTCTCCTCTCCTCTACTCTCCTCTCCTCTTCTCGCGAGCTGCTGGGGAAGTTGTGGAGCTGGAGGCAAGCGGTCTGATTAATCTGTGCGCCCGTATGATTAACCGGAGGTAGTGACGTCACAACGAGCCAACACACACACACACACACACACACACACACACACACACACAGTTCCTAAACTATAATTCTGCTGAACTGCACGTGACCTCTCCTGCTGCCCGATGCGATGGTGATGATGAAGATGAATTACTGTACGAAGTGTGTGTGATGGAATGTGTTACACTGACTGACTGTGAGGAAGTCGCGCTCGTTCGGATTTAACGCACACAAACACACACACACACACACACACACACACACACACACACACACACACTAAAAATACGGGCAAAAAAGCTGAAGATGATGAGGGTAAAGTGTGTGTTGCTGCTTCTTCTTTTCCACCACGGAGCTGCTGAAGGTAAGACATGGTGTGTGTGTGTGTGTGTGTGTGTGTGTGTGTGTGTGTGTGTGTGTGTGTGTGTTTTCAATCAATCAAACTTCACAGACACTCTCATCAGGGCTCCAGGTTGCTGCTAAATTTATTGCTTGGTTGTTGTAAAGCTGCTCCCTGAAGACCGCGGCGTCTCGTCCCTCACACTTTCACACTTCACCATTATTACACAATAAAAACTTGCTGTTTGTGACAGAAGCCTGATTTACGAGTGAACACTGTTTATTTATTTAATATAAAACATGACATTTGGTGTACTTCTGTAACCCCTGGTTCTGGAAGGTAAACTTCTGGACTCCACTTGGAGCCTGAGTTCTGGATGGTAATTGGCCAGAAGGTGTTGATGTGTTGTTCTGGAACAGCAGCTGAGGCAGGAGTGCAGCGTTACCTTACAGGAGAGTCGCAAAAAAAACAGGTGTAAACAGATGGGTTGTGTGTGTGTGTGTGTGTGTGTGTGTGTGTGTTGGATGTGTAGACTAGACTACACTTCCACTACACACACATACACACACATTACACATCCTTTACACACACACACACACACATACACACATATCACAGCTCTTCCAGGTGTTTTATTAACTCTCATTCATTCTGTAGACTGGCTGAACTTCTCTGTGTGTGTGTGTGTGTGTGTGTGTGTGTGTGTGTTAATTCACATTGTGCTCGTCCTTTTATTTGCTTCTTACACACTTTGGTTAGTTTCGTCCCACATGCTAATCAAAAAAAGCTCTTGTTTAAAACAGCTGCCAAAACACACACACACACACACACACACACACACACACAGAGGGAGGCAGTTAGCCAGGTCACAGGTTTGAAACACTCACTGGGTGTCCATTTTGAGTCACTGTTGAGTCACGGCTGAGACACACACACACACACACACACACACACACACACACACACACACACACACACACACACACACTCTGTAGTGTCTCAGTGAAAAATGTTCATCTGTTCCTCCATCTATCTCACAGTCTCTTTGCTCTCATTTCATCCACAGCATTTACCTTCATCATTTCTTTTTTCAATCAACTGTTCTGTCCATCTCTCTTTCATACTTCTGACCTGTACATCTGAATCTCTCTCTCTCTCTCTCTTTCTCTCCTTCTCTGTCTCTCTCTCTCTCTCTCTCTTTCTGCTAATGTTAGAGAAGGTTGAATTAGCTGTATTGTTTCCGAACACGTGATCATCACGTCCTGACGTGGTGATGTGATGAAGGACAGATCGATTGTCCTGGAGACAGTGTGGGAATAGGAGATGAACTGAACAGTGTGTAAACAGCAGGACTTCATTTACATTTACAGCATTTATCCAGAGTGACGTACAAATTACAAACTCAATATAAATATAACTCTGGAATTCTACAAACTTGGAAAGTGCTAATTTAAGTGTTTCAGGAAGATGAAGGTCTTCAGTCGTTGCTTGAAGATAATCAGGCACTCTGCTGTACGGACATCTAGGGGAAGTTCATTCCACCACCTCGGTGCCAGAACAGAGAAGAGCCTTGAAGTGTACTTACCTCTCATTCTGAGAGAAGGTGGTACCAGTCGAGCAGTGCTGGAGGATCTCAGACAGCATGGTGCAGTGTGAGATGTGATGAGGTCACTGGGGTAAGATGGTGCTGGTCCATTTTTGGCCTTGTAGGCAAGCATCAGTGTTTTGAATCTGATACGTGCAGCTACTGGAAGCCAGTGAAGGAGCAGCAGTGTGGTGGTGTGGGAGAACTTGGGCAGATTAAACACAAGTCGTGCAGCTGCATTTTAGATCATTTGCAGTTCAGGGGAAGACCTCAAGTCGAGTCTCAAAATCACAAGAGACTGAACAAGCACCCGGGCAGCCTGTGTGGACAGAAATAGTCAAATCCTTTGGAGTGTTGGTGAGAAGAGTAGAACGGGTGCTTTGAGGACGGACTGGACTGTAGTTGGTGTCGGCGGTCTGCTGCACTGACTCGGGAGTGCAGTTTGCTTCTGATCATCATCACTGCACCCCGCAACTTTGTATATATGCTTCAAATGGACATTTGGTGCAACCCAGATGAGGATGGGTTCCCTCTTGAGTCTGGTTCCTCTCAAGGTTTCTTCCTTATGCATCTCGGGGAGTTTTTCCTTGCCACAGTTGCTCATCAGGAACAAACATACTTACAAAGAACATATTTACATTTAATCACCACATTATCTGTGTAAAGCTGCTTTGAGACAATGTTCATTGTTAAAAACGCAATACAAATAAACATGAATTGAATTGAATTGAGAAGAAATCGACAGGAGCGAGACACATTAGCGACATGTGGAAAGAAGGACAGTTGATTGTCCATAGTTACCCCAAGGTTATGAGCAGTGGCTGAAGGGGAGAGCAGAGAGTCATGAAGTGTTATTTGGAGATCTTGACCTGGAGATGAATCACCTGGGATGACCAGCAGTTCTGTTTTGCTGGGGTTGAGTTTAAGTTGGTGAGCACTCATCCATAAAGATATGTCTGACAAGCATGCTGAGATTCGAGCGGAAGCTGTGGTATCTGATGGAGGGAAAGAATAGATTAGTTGAGTGTCATCTGCATAGCAGTGATAAGAAAACCCATGTGAGGGGTGTAGAGGGAGAAAAGAAGGGGACCAAGTACTGAGCCTTGTGGGACACCAGTGGTGAGTCTGCATGGGGCAGATGTGGATCCCATCCATGTTACCTGGTATGAGCGACCTTCCAGGTAGGAAGCAAATCATTCCCATGCTGTTCTGTGGATACCGTGGCTCTTGAGGGTAGACAAGAAAGTCTTGTGTCAAATGCTGCTGAAAGGTTCAGGAAGATAAGTACAGATGAAGCTTGGCTGATCCAGCAGCATTCAGTTTCTCAGAAACAGCCAGAAGAGCAGTCTCTGTGGAATGTGCTGCTTTGAACCCAGACTGGTTTGGATCATGGAGGTTGTTCTGTGAGACAGACAGTTGGTTAAAAACAATGCAGTCCCGAGATTTAGAAAGAAAAGAGAGAAGTGATACCGGTCTGTAGTTGTTGATGTCTGATGGTTCCAGAGCAGGTTTCTTCAAGATGGGAATGACCCTTGCTTGTTTAAAGGTAGTTGGCACATGGCCAGATGTAAAAGACCTGTTGATGATTGTGGAGATGAAGGGCAGGAGATCTTGTGGGATGGTCTGAAGCATAGTTGAAGGGATTGGATCTAGAGGACAGGTGGTGGGATTGCAAGATTGGATGACCTGCAGTATCTCATCTTCTGTTAAGGTTGAGAAGCTTGACAACGAAGGAGTAGTGGATTCCTGGTTGTGTTGTGCAGTCCTTGTTGGGGAGGAAGTGAAGGTCTGGCAGATTTCCATTATTTTCTTTTTCTTCTTTAGTGTTTCAGAGAGAATGATGTTGATGTGTGAATGAGGTTTGAAATGTAGTGACTGCGAGTACTGCAGATGTTCAGGGCACCACAAACATCTCTCTGATGGAGCCTGGGATGGTGGATTCTGTTCTTGTACATCTAATGGTTTCTCTCTTAATGTCCATTGGACTCTTTGTTCTTTTGTCTCTGTTTTTTTTGAGTGTGAGACGAGTGTTTGTTTGTTCAAGCGTCACAGTGGATTTGGTCATCTTGCCTATTTTGGCACTACGAACAGTTTGTGATCTGTCTGTGTGTGTGTGTGTGTGTGTGTGTGTGTGTGTGTGTGTGTGTGTGTGTGTGTGTGTGTGTGTGTGTGTATGTGTTAGCGGGAAAGCTGCAGAGTGATACAGAGAAACAGCTGTAATGAACCAAGTCTAGTGCGTTTGTGATAACTGTGAGATAACTGTGTGTGTGTGTGTGTGTGTGTGTGTGTGTGTGTGTGTGTGTGTGTGTAATGGTTTGGGGTATTGGATTGTAATAGGTTTAAGTACTTATGTCTTTGATGGCAGGTGGGAGCATTTACCTTTGAAGTGGCAAATCTGGGCTGTGTGTGTGTGTGTGTGTGTGTGTGTGTGTGTGTGTGTGTGTGTAAAATTCAGCATGGTTGAGAATTCCTTGTAGAGAATGACATTCAGTCAGTGATAATACAATAACACACACACACACACACACACACACACACCCTGTTTAAATGTGTGTTTATTATAGTGTAAGTGTAAATGTGTTTTATGTTTGTGGTGATTGTGTCTTCACTTCATTCTAAATCTGATTCACTCTGCTCACTGTCCTGATATCTTCTGTGTGTGTATGTTGTGTGTTTCTGTTCATGGTGTTTGTATGATGATTGTGTGTGTGTGTGTGTGTGTGTGTGTAGTTTGTGTTATTTGTGTGTGTGTGTTTGTGTGTGTGATTTCAGCAGGCTGTGATTGATCGACTTTCTGCTTGTCAAATGATTAATTTGCATACTAATGAGCTCACAGCTGTACAGATGTTCTGGGGATAAATTACCTACTGCTTTCTGTGGAGTATCAGCTCCCTCCAACCTGCTCACTTCATCTTCAGCTTCATCTCCATCACCATAAAAAAAGGACTGGACCATAAAATACCACCACACTGGATGTCTGATCTCTAACACCACCTCTTCTCCATTCTGATTGGATGTCTGATCTCTAACGCCACATAGTGACTTATAGCTGATCATTTGAGGTTTCACCCCTGAATGTATGCACACACACACACACACACACACACACACACACAAAACTGTGCTCCTCCCCTCTGTAACTGCAGATTTTTTAGTGTAAATGTATGTTGAGTATGTAAAGCTTCTCTCAGGCTGATATGCCTGATGTTCTCCTAGTGTGTGAGAGAGAAGGTGCAGCTCCATGTTCACTGTTCTCAGACAAAAGCTCCAGCGTTAAAGGAGTCATAATGTACGTGTCTGTCAGCACTACAGCAAAAATAATCTTATAGGTGAGCTGGTGTCAGGACAAGGATAAACAGATCTCAACTACAAGTGTGACCTCAAGCACCTGAAGGACTCTCAGACCACGAGAAACAAAGATTGAACTCTTTGGCCTGAACGCCAAGCATCATGTCTGGAGGAAACTGGGAGACTGATCAGGCAGGAGGAAAAGATGAATGAGCAATGTACAGACACGTCCTTGATGAAACCCTGCTCTAGAGTGCGCTGGGTGACGGTTGATCTTTCAACAGGACAACGTCCCTCAGCACACAGCCAAGATAACAAAGGAGTGGCTACAGGATGACTCTGAATGTCCTGAGTGGCTCAGACAGAGTCCAGACTTGACCCTGATTGAACATCTCTGGAGATCTGAAAAAGGCTGTGCATTGGCGCGGTTCTGCAAAGAAGAATGGGAGAAACTGCCCAAAAATTGGTGTCAAGCTTTTAGCATTAAACTCAAAAAGACTTGAGGCTGCAACTGGTGCCAAAGTGCCTCAACTAAATACTGAACAAAAGCTGTGAATATTTATGTACGTAATTTTTTTTGTATTTTTATTTTTTAATACATTTGCAAAGATTTCAAACAAACGTCTTTCAAGTTTCATTATTGTTTTTTTTTTTGTAGAATCTTAAGGAAAATAATGAATTTATTCCAATTTTAAATAAAACTATAACATATCAAAATGTGGAAAAAGTGAAGCTCTATGACTTTCTGGATGCAGTGTGTAATCAACACCATGACAACCTTATACTCACTGTGAGCAAAAGTATGTGGACACCTGACTGCAAAATTGTGTGCTTTGTGAACATCTCATTCCACATTTAATCTCCATGTGCTGTTATAAGGAACTCCACTCTTCTGGGAAGATGTTCCACTAGATGTTGAAGAGGAGAAGACAGAGATGTTGGAGAAGAGAGAGATGGAGTAGAGAGATGTTGGAGAAGAGAGAGATAGAGAAGAAAGATATAGAGAAGTGAGAGATGTTGGAGAAGAGACAGATGGAGCAGAGAGATGTTGGAGAAGAGAGATGCAGACACAAAGAAACAGATGTTAAGAGCGAGACAGAAAGACAGCCAGAGGGAGTGAAAGACAGATGGAGCGAGATACACACCAGATGGCTGAAGGACAGTTTGTGTGTGTGTGTGTGTGTGTGTGTGTGTGTGTGTGTGTAATTAAGTACTTTAGGCTGCTGTTAGTCTGAAAATGCGTCTTGCTTTTGTCAGTAATGACACACTACAGTGACTCCTGCATGTGCATGCACACACACTCACACTCACACACACACACACACACACACACACACACACACAGTTAAGTGCTGTGTAGGTTTGGTCAGTGTTAATTATGAGCTGGTGAGTGTTTATCTGACACTCTGATTATCCAACATTTTACAGTCATACCTACCTGTGTCCACACACACACACAATTCAATTTAGAAAGTTATTAAGCATCCACTGTCTAATGTCCTTTACACACTCCTCAACATTGTTAAGCTGATCTCTCTCATCTGGCTTTGCTAAAATATACAGCTCTGTATCATCAGCATAGCAATGGAAGCAAAAACCATGTTTATGTGTAATTTCACCCAGAGGCAGCAGATAGAAAGAGAAAAGCAGTGGGCTTAAGACAGATCCTTGAGGAACACCAAACTTTACCTCAGAGAGTGTGGAGAACTTACCATTTACATCAGCAAACTGATAGCGATCATTCAAATAAGACCTGAGCCAGGAGAGAGCTGTTCCCTTTATTCCTACCACGTTCTCCAGTCCAGCAAGCAGGAGATGATGATCAATGGTGAATGGTGAAAACCCCACTTTTTTAATTCCTTGTAAATGAGCAGGTACATCTGTGTGTGTGTGTGTGTGTGTGTGTGTGTGTGTGTGTGTGTGGCAGAGGTGGCAAAAGTCCACACATCCTTCACTCAGTAAAAGTGCACATCCTCTGGATTTAAATGATTTTGTTGAAAGTTGAAGTTCTGACTGCACTTTTTTACTCAAGTTAAAGTAAAGAAGTTTGGGCTTTGAGATGTTCTTCAGTAAAAAGTGGTGATTATTACTACCTGTTTTAGTTTCATGCTGGAAACTGAAGCTCACATCATATTAATCAAGTCAAGTCAAGAAGCTTTTATTGTCATTTCAACCATATATAGCAGATTTAGTACACAGTGACATGAAACAACGTTCCTCCTGAACCCACGTGCTACAAACAACAACATAAAACAACATAAAACAGTCACAGAACAGAAGAACACAGAGCCAGGAACTAAGATCCTCACCACATAAAGTGCATGTGTGCAACTGGTGCAAACAGTGCAAGAGACAACACAAGACGGTGCAGGACAAATACACAATACACAAAATATAAAAATAAAAGCAGCAGTAGCTCCGCCAGTAAAACCTGTCGTGACAGAATAAGGTGCACAGTAGCAGAAAAATGTAAACAGAATTGTGCAATTCTA
>MU551681.1:324507-343387 GCA_024362625.1 Silurus asotus | reverse complement strand
AAACAATAAAACTGCAAAAAATAGAGTGTGTTATTGGGTGAGTATTTGTGGCCTGGAGGTAAAAACGTTACCTCGATGCTTTCAGATTGCTGGTTCAAATCCAGCTTCTACCATTACAGGTTGAATTATGCAAATCATGTATGTTTTAAAAAACCTTTCTGGTCTTTAATTAAAACAACAAATGAAAACTAAACCCAAATTTAAATTATGAGACAATGTTCATTGTTAAAAGCGCTATACAAATAAAAAACAAAACTAGGAATATTGTGTAGTAAAGACTGCAACCTCTACACCACACAGATACAGGAGAGACAACATGGGTTACAGTTAGTAGGTATGGTGAGAGTGCTGTATTTGGACAAGTAGACAAGAGAAATTTCAAACATTTATTAAACATGTACAGGAATAAATATATTGTACATTCAAATTAAAAAAAAGGTAAAAAAAATAAATCAAATCTTTGTCTTTTCCCCGGTGGCTCAGTTGGTTAGCGCTGTGGTTGTTTTGTATTGCTGAGGGTCTGGGTTCGAACCCCATTTACAAAGTGTTTGTCTTCTTTGTTCTCATTTCCCACAAAAAGATTAAAAAAAATAAATAAATGCAAGCCCTTTGTCTCCCCCCGGTGGCTCGGTTGGTTAGTGCTGCGATTGTGTTGTGTATCTGGATTTGAACCCAGTTTTAATGGTGCATGTGTACTTTCTTCTCGTTTCCCACAGAAAGATACAGTGTGTGTGTGTGTATGTATAAAACCAAGGTTTCGACCTCCCCAGCGGTGGCTCGGTTGGTTAGTGCTGCGATTGTGTTGTTTGCTGAGTTCCTCGGTTCGAATCCTGTTCTGATGGTTCGTGTGGTGTTTGTTATCGTTTTTCACAGGAAAATTAAAAAAATTAAAAACAAGCAAAGCTGTTTGTCTCCCTCTGGTGGTTTGGTTGGGTAGTGCTGCGTTTGACTTGTTGCTGTTTTTCTGGTTTCGAACCCCGTTTATATGGTGCGTGTGTTTTCTGTTCTTGTTTTCCACAAGAGGACGAAAACAATTAGAGTTTTAAAAAAAAGCAAACGTTGTGTGGGCGTCCCCGTTGGCTTGGATGGTTAGTGCTCTCAGAGTGTTGTTGTGGTGTTGATGTTCTAGGTTCAAACCCCTCATAAATGGTGTGTGTTCTTTGGTCTTCTTTTCTGCATGATGAACAAATAAATGTTAAAAACAAGCAATTGTCTTGTCTTGTCTTGTCTTGTCTTGTCTTGTCTTTGTGTGTGGCTCAGACGGTTTAGGCTTGGTTTAGGTAATTGTAATTCTCTGTTTCATGGTTCAAATCCAAGTTGAACCATTTTGGTCTCAAGCAGCAATGAGACCTGGTGATGGTTTATGTAAACGTTAGTATTTTATAGTATTTAAGTGAAAAGAAGGATAATAATGCAATGGACGTATTATAAAAAATGTAATATGATGAAAAGGATGTAGTGAGATATATAGTAATATATAAATGTAGAAGGTATAATGTAGGAAAGTAGGATAATGATATAGTGAAATATACATGAGAGGGGAAAAATAGTAAGTAAGTAAGTAAGTAAGTAAATAAATAAATAAATAAATAAATAGATAAAAGTGGGAAAAAAATGTATGTTACAACATATCATCAAGTGACACTATTCGCAAAATAAGGCTGAACTGACATTTCAAAGCGGGTTGCCCCCTTTGATTGATTTAGTCTCTTTTTTCTCTCCACATACCCACTCTACACTTGATGGCCCTTATTTTAAACAATACCCCCACTGCTTTCACTACTGAAGTGCACACTTATTTTGACATCTAATTTGGCCCCGCTGCTTGTGAAGCCCCTGGATGGCTGACCTGCACTGTGTGCGCATCAAGGCCTGGATTAAAGACAGCACGATGCAAACACAGGGGGCATTGTTTGTGAGGCCACTTAAGACCTCCTTATACATGCTAAAGGTCCAGACAATAAAAACAGACCAGAGGGAGAAAAATGCATGGCCCGAACCCTGTGGTGATTACTAGATCAGCATGGCTTTGTACAATTACCATCACTTTGAATTTTAAATGGCCATTTAAAGGGCAGCGGAGCATCTTGGAAAATTAGGCTGGAGCCTAATTAGCACACTCCAACATGACAACCGCTGAGCTTTCAGCCTGGGTAAGCAGCCTAGTCAAGCAAGAGGAAGTGAGTGAAGGACTGGAGAGCATGGCACCCTCTCTACTTATTTGTGTCTTACTGTCATACAATCTTGTTGTTTTCTCTATTACCTGATGTGGTGAACTTCCAAGTGGCTTCAGGTTCTGGTTTAGGTGATGTAAATGTCTGTCTGTTGGTACTGAGGGTTTGAGCTCTGCTTCAGATGATGTTACATGGATTAAACAGGATCCATGTCCAGGAAAATTCCTTCTGTTTTCTGCAATGGTCTCCGCAGTCAGAAGATATTAATTCTATAGAACATTCACAATATGGCAGAACTGGAGATTTAGAGCATGCAGTTGACAAATCCAATGCAAATACACGATGGACCACAATCAAAAAAAATCTCCGGATCCTTGTGGAAAGCATTTCTGAGAGTAGAGAGTTCAGCCAACTATTTTATATATTTTTCCTTTAGTGCTCAGTGTGCATATGATTATCGAGTTGTGTGTGTGTATATACATTATATAGATATACTTATTGTTAAAACCAATGTAGAGGTCCCCTGGTGGTCTAGTGGTTAAGACGCAGCGCTCCCACCGCTCCGACCCGGGTTCGATTCCCGGGTCAGGGGACCATCCCCAGCCACTCTCAGTGCCGATCCCAAGCCCGGATAAATTGGGGAGGGTTGCGTTAGGAAGGGCATCCAGCGTAAAACATGTGCCAAATCAAACGTGTGGAGGATCCGCTGTGGCGCCCCCTAACGGGAGAAGCCGAAAGAAAACTACTACTACGTTGTTAAGACCAATGTGAAGGGTGATCAAGGTGCAAGCTATCCATGGCATGTTAACTAAAAGGCAGAGTCAGAGGGTAATAGAGAGCTCATATTTACCAATACACTCTCTAACACTAGATGAAGTTTTTTTAGATTCATGCAACACAAGCTAGTTCTTCTTCTCAATTATGTTCTGCTTCAGATGATGTTACATGGATTAAAGGGTTAGGGTTAAGGTCAGGTGCTAGGGTTAGGGGGTTAGGGTTAAGGTCAGGTGCTAGCGTTAGGGGGTTAGGGTTAAGGTCAGGTGCTAGGGTTAGGGTTAAGGTCAGGTGCTAGCGTTAGGGTGTTAGGGTTAGGGTTAAGGTCAGGTGCTAGCGTTAGGGTGTTAGGGTTAGGGTTAAGGTCAGGTGCTAGGGTTAGGGTTAAGGTCATGGCCTAGGGTTAGGGTATTAGGGTTAGGGTTAAGGTCCAAGCTAGGGTTAGGGTGTTAGGGTTAGGGTGTTAGAGTTAGGGTATTAGGGTTAGGGTTAAGGTCAGGTGCTAAGGTTAGGGTTAAGGTCAGGTGCTAGGGTTAGGGTGTTAGGGTTAGGGTGTTAGGGTTAGGGTTAAGGTCAGGTGCTAGGGTTAAGGTCATGGGCTAGGGTTAGGGTATTAGGGTTAGGGTTAAGGTCAGGTGCTAGGGTTAGGGTTAAGATCAGGTGCTAGGTTTAGGGTGTTAGAATGAAGGTTAAGGTCAGGTGCTAGGGTTAGGGTGTTAGGGTTAAGGTTAAGGTTAGGGTTATGGTGTTATGGTTAGGGTTAAGGTCAGGTGCTAGGGTTAAAGTCAGGTACTATGGTTAGGGTGTTAGGGTTAGGGTTAAGGTCAGGTACTAGGGTTAGGTTTAAGATTTACAAAGCTTCACTTCTATTCATGAGAATGACTTAATTTCATTAATCTCCTCATCGAGTTAGGGTTAAGGTCAGGTGCTAGGGTTAAAGTCAGGTACTATGGTTAGGGTGTTAGGGTTAGGGTTAAGGTCAGGTACTAGGGTTAGATTGAAGATCAGGTGCTAGGTTTAGGGTGTTAGGGTTAAGGTCAGGTGCTAGGGTTAGGGTGTTAGGGTTGGGGTTAAGGTTAGGTGTTAGGGTTAGGGTTAAGATCAGGGGCTAGGTTTAGGGTGTTAGGGTTAAGGTCAGGTGCTGGTGTTAGGTTTAAGGTCAGGTGCTAGGGTATGGGTGTTAGGGTTAGGGTTAAGGTGCTAGGGTTAGGTTGAAGGTCAGGTGCTAAGGTTAGGGTGTTAGGGTTAGGGTTAAAGTCAGGTGCTAGCGTTAGGGTTAAGGGCAGGTGATAGGGTTATGGTTAAGGTCAGGTGCGGTAAGGTGCTAGGTAAGGTAAGGTGCTAGGGTTAGGGTTAAGGTCAGGTGCTAGGGTTAGGGTGTTAAGGTTAGGGTTAAGGTAAGGTGCTAGGGTTAGGGTTACGGTCAGGTGCTAGGGTTAGGGTTAAGGTCAGGTGCTAGGGTTAGGGTGTTAGGGTTAGGGTTAAGATCAGGTGCTAGGGTTAAGGTCAGGTGCTAGGGTTAGGGTGGTTAGGATGTTAGGGTTAGGGTTAAGGTCATGTGTTAGGGTTAGGGTGGTAGGGTCAGGTGCCAGGGTTAGGCTTTTAGGGTTAGGGTTAAGGTCAGGTGCTAGGGTTAGGGTGTTAGGGTTAAGGTTAAGGTCAGGTGCTAGGGTTAGGGTGTTAGGGTCAGGTGCTAGGGTTAGGCTGTTAGGTTAGGATTAAGGTCAGGTGCTAGGGTTAGGGTTAAGGTTAGGTGCTAGGGTTAGGGTGTTAGGGTTAGGGTTATGGTCAGGTGCTAGGGTTAGAGTGAACGGCCAACCCGCCTCTTGGAGCCCAACCCTTGGTCCTGGATAGGGAAGTTGTGTGAAAACACATAAAATTAAGTCAGACTTGCTACCCTCAACCCATATCTCTAACTCCTAAACCTATCCCTAATGCACTAGTGCAAGTGTAAATGTCTGTAAACAAGACAAAGCCACTAGATGGTGATGAAACTCCACACATGGTCCTGTTCATCAGAGGTGAAGAAGGTGTAAAGGCAGGTTGTGTATTGTGTGTAAAAACAGGTGTGTAAAGGCAGGTTGTGTATTGTGTGTAAAGACAGGAGTGTATTGTGTGTAAAGGCAGGTTGTCTATTGTGTGTAAAGGCAGGAGTGTAAAGGCACGTTGTGTATTGTGTGTAAAGGCAGGAGTGTATTGTCTGTAAATGCAGGTTGTGTATTGTGTGTAAAAGCAGGAGTGTAAAGGCAGGTTGTGTATTTTGTATAAAGGCAAGAGTGTAAATGCAGGTTGTGTACTGTGTGTAAAGGCAGGTTGTGTATTGTGTGTAAAGGCAGGTTGTGTATTGTGTGTAAAGGCAGGTGTGTAAAGGCAGGTTGTGTATTTTGTATAAAGGCAGGAGTGTAAATGCAGGTTGTGTATTGTGTGTAAAGGCAGGTTGTGTATTGTGTGTAAAGGCAGGAGTGTAAAGGCAGGTTGTGTATTTTGTATAAAGGCAGGAGTGTAAATGCAGGTTGTGTATTGTGTGTATTGTGTTGTTTTGATGCTGCATTATCACGTACACATTACTGAACATAAATACAATTATTAAAAGAAAATAAGATGAAACTTTAATATGTTGATTATAAAATATTCAAATATTCAAGTACGCCTGCAGTGTCTCACAGTCATGTTCCTCTGAGCTCTTAACTCCGCCCCTTTTCCTCACAAGGTCCAGGCTGTGGTCTCTCATGTTCCTGATAAGGTGTAAAATAAATTCAGAACTGCCTCGTTAATTATTAATAAAGAATTTATGAGTAAGTATACAAGTTTTTTTTTTTTTTTAATACATATTAGTGTTTATACAACTGTGCTTCTATTTATTTGGTTTTAATTCCGTAAAAAAACATTAGCAGGAACTTTGCTCCTTTTAAAACGATTTTAAAGCCACACCTAATTACACTTTAATTCTGCATTTTATTCATGTATAACTGATTAATTGCTGTGGGTTCAGGGTTTAATTACCGGAATGTATATTTTTATGTTTGTATGCTGTATATGAAATGAATAATTTATTGAATTTGTAATGAGCTACAATCTCTACCTCGTGTTTTTTTCTATGCAGAAGGAACTTTGCTCAGCAATAAAGATTTCATCATTTTTTTTTCATTAATGACTCCAGGGGTTGTTTGTAATCTAAAGCGATTAGTGAATCACGCTACCTGAGAGTGTTTACTGAACTCCTGGACGTTCGGGACTCTCGGCTCGTTCTGCTCACTGTGGATTATCATGATTCGGTTCCTGGTTTTAGTCCTGTGCTTCCTTTTGAGTGCCTCAGGGAAATCCATACAACGTAATCAATATTTTTTATTGATTTTTCTTTGCTAATGATTAGATATTAATTATACTATTATATAGTGTAAATGTATGTATATTTTAATTAAACAATACATTATACAATAATAAACAAGTATAGAATTTATAAATGAACAAAACAGTAATAATAAGAAAGAATGTTTTAATGTATTACTGTAATATAAGAACCAAAAAGTGTTCAATATAAAAAAATATTTTATTAGGTTCTAAACTAATAGCAAAAAAAAAAAATGTATTTCAAAATATAGTAGAAAAACAATGTAATAAAACTGCTAAAGAGAAAAAGATTTTGAGGCTGTGTGTAATAATGCAGAAGTACACAGTCAGTGTAGGAGAGGAATTGAATTTATTGTTATAAATGTTTGTGTATTTTGTAGTAGACGAGGAGAACCCAGAGTTTTGGAGAACTCAGGCTCAGGCTACACTGAACTCCGCTCTCAGGAGAAAACTCAACACTAACGTGGCCAAAAACATAGTGTTGTTCCTGGGAGATGGTGAGCAACTATTTCATTCTCCTTTCAAACACACACACAGACACACACAGACACACACAGACACACACAGACACTCACAGACACTCACACAGACACACACAGACACACACAGACACACACAGACACACACAGACACACAAACTGGTGGATTTACATTTCAGGATTTTATATGATTAAAGGTAACAGTTATTTATGGCATATCTTCAAATATATATTTTTTGTTTTAATATGAAACTGAAAATGTAATGAAAGATATAAAATGATGAAATGTAGTATAAAGTTTTTATTATTAACTGTTATAATTATTAACTGTTGTTATAATTCAAATAGTTTATGAGCTCCTTTTGTACCTCAAAATCAACTTTACAAAATGTGTGTGTGTGTGTGTGTGTGTGTGTGTGTTTGTAGGAATGGGAATCACCACAATCACAGCGGCTCGCATACTGAAAGGCCAACTGGAGGAACGTCTGGGGGAGGAGACGGTCATGACCATGGACACTTTCCCTTACATCGGTCTCGCTAAGGTCAATCCCCCCCCCCAACACACACACAGTATATACATATAAATACATACATATTTGTGTGTGTGTGTGTGTGTGTGTGTGTGTGTGCGTGTGTGTGTGTGTAGGTCTACACGGTAGATTTCCAGATCCCAGACAGTGGGGCGACGGCGACGGCGTATCTCTGTGGTGCGAAGACGAATTTGAATGTTGTGGGTTTAAGTGCTGCAGCGAGGAACGGTGTGTGTCACTCACAGACAGGAAATGAGGTCACGTCTATCCTCAAATGGGCTAAAGATGCAGGTACACACCTGTCTGTCTCAAGCTCTGTCAGTCTGTCTTTTAGTCTTTCTCTGTCCACTCACCATGTCCATGTCTCTCTGTATTTCAGACTTTCTTACCATCACTCTTTTCATGTCTCACACTTTGATTTTCCCTCTCCGTCTGTTTGTCTCGGCCACCATCTCACTTTCCGTTTATTTGCCTGAACTCCATCGGTCTGTCTACTTGTTCGTCTAGCTCTAAGTCATTGTCTCTTAATTTGTTTTTCTCTCAGTCTCTCCCACAGGAATATTGAATGGATGAAACATTACACACAGATTTATACATTAATAAAGTTAATCAAATAAATCTTAAGCAAACACACTATTTACTATACACCCCTGTGTGTGTGTGTGTGTGTGTGTGTGTGTGTGTGTGCGTGCACCCTCGTACAGGGAAGTCAGTTGGCATAGTAACGACTACTCGTGTACAACACGCCACTCCAGCAGCGTCTTACGCCCACAGTGCCAGCAGGAAGTGGTACAGTGATGCAGACATGCCCACTGCGGCCAAGAGAGATGGCTGCACCGACATCGCTTCACAACTCCTCTCCAACACTGACATCGATGTGAGAGTGTAGGAGTGTGTGTGTGTGTGTGTGTGTGTGTGTGTGTGTGAGAATGAGAGAGTGTGTGTGTGTGTGTGTGTGTGTGTGCGCGTGTTTGAGAGAGAGTGTGAGTGTGTGTGTGGAGGAAGAGAGAGATTATGAATTGTATGTGCTGAGTGTGTGTTCATGCATGTGGTGTGTGTGTGTGTGTGTGTGTGTGTGTGTGTAGGTGATTATTGGCGGTGGGCGTAAATACATGACCCCTAAAGGCACACCGGACCCCGAGTACCCCACAGACCGGAACTCTGCCGGGACGAGAGAAGATGAGCGCAACCTTATAAACCAGTGGATAAACATGAAGGAGGGAAAGGTGACAAGAACATGAAGCAGAGATACACATACACACAGTATAGAGAGAGAGAGAGAGAGAGAGAGAGAGAGAGAGATGGAAAAAGATGCTATACAAGAGAGAACGAGAAAGACAAAAAGAGACAGAAAAATAGAAGATAGTATGAGAGACAGAAGAGAAAAAAAGGAAAAAGGTGTAGGGGCGGGGCTTAAATATTGTGGGTGGAGCTTGTACACCAAAACAGAATGAATAAATGTTCACTATGGACTCATTCTGACATTGTATAAAAAATAATTTTGATAATAAAACACACATGCTCTGATGTGAAACCAGTGACCATCCGCTTTCATTAGTACATTAGACTTGTAGCTCAAATGCTAAGCTAATGAATCTTGTGTGTGGGTGTGGCCTGTAGGTGGCGCGCTACGTGTGGAATAAGACAGAGTTTGATGCGGTAGACCCTGAAACAACGGACTACCTGATGGGTGAGTCATACAATCATTTACTATCAATATATTAAACAGTGAGGTGGATTCTGATTGGTCAGAAGGAAATCACAGCTTTCTATAGAAACAGCTCATTAATGCTTCACTGATTAATGGATTAAAGATGAGTTTGTATGGTTTAAGTTAGTAATTGTTTGTTTGGTGTAAGGAGGAAGTTTTCAGGCAGGTGAGGGGACGGGCGTTTATCGCTGCTATAATGTAATTTAACTCTAACCTGATACTCGGTTTCTCTGTAGCCCTGTTCGAACCTGCTGATCTGAGGTTTGAGGTGGAGAGAGACCTGCTAATGGATCCCTCCATCATAGAGACGACAGAGAAAGCCATCCGCATCCTACAGAAGAACCCGAGAGGATTCTTTCTGCTGGTTGAGGGTAAAGTTCACTCAGACACACCACCTATGGGCCATCAGTAAAACTTCATTTTCACCCCAAGAAACATTTCAGTAGCAAAATAACAGTTTGTACTGCAGCGACGAGGCTCACGAAAGTGTGCGAGGGAAATTAAAATGTGAGAAAAGTCTTGAGGATGTCTCACACTAAACACAGTGTAGAAAGAGTGTTTAAACAATGAGTGTTTAATTGCATACTGGAGTGAAGGATCGGTACTCAGGATGTTATGGCTGCAGGTGGACGTATCGATCAGGGACACCACGCCAGTCGAGCCTCGATGGCACTGCATGAAACTGTCGCCCTTGACAACGCTGTTGCCCGGGCACTGGAGCTGACCAATGAGAGAGAGACGCTGACGGTCGTGACCGCTGACCACTCCCACTCGCTCTCATTTAACGGGTATCCCTTCAGAGGGAACAGCATTCTGGGTAAGTGTGAGCAGATGTCTGAGGAGCAACACCATACAGAAGCATTAAGTATTCAGGGATCTGTCTGAAGTGTGTGTGTGTGTGTGTGTGTGTGTGTGTGTGTGTGTAAGGTAAATCGCCTGTGTACGGGTTGGATTTGCTTCCCTATACCACGCTGATGTACGGAAACGGCCCCGGACACAAAATCATCAACAACAAACGACCAGATATCCGTAAAGTGAACACCAGTGAGGCTCACAGACACACACACACACACACACACACACACACACACACACACACACACACACACACACACACACACACACACAGCCCTAACTCAGTTTAAAATGTAAGGAAGGAGTCTCCAGTGTCAGTGCTGTGGAACACTCAGAGGTAGAGGTGGAACAGTCAGGACAGAGGAGTTTACACTTCTTTACCTAAGAAGAGGGAAGGAGTGTTTATAGCTGCTTTAATGTGTGTGACAGCAGGAACATTTCAGACATTACATGCCACTATAAATAACCTGTAACTGGTGATGAGTTGTTGTGGTGTAAGATCATCATCAGCTCTTTAAAGGTTCCTGTTAATTACTTGTAGAGAACCTTAAATTAGATTAGACCCAACTTTTTAATTGTGCAGGATCCATGTACAAAGCTTTTAATATGCAGTAACATCTACATATACAGGTGTGAGAGGAATTAATGTACAGAAGGTGCAGTAGGTAATAAAATATGTATATATAATAATATACTGTATAAAGTGTAAAGATTGTGCACAGCTGTAAATACGTACATATCAACGAACAATAAGGTCAAAGTTCCAGGTAGAACCCTTAAGAGAACTCTTAACTAGTGTGTGTGTGTGTGTGTGTGTGTGTGTGTGTGTGTGTGTCTCAGAGAATAAGAACTACGTGCAGCAGGCGGTGGTTCCTCTCGACTCGGAGACTCACGGTGGTGAGGACGTGGCCGTGTTTGCTCGAGGCCCCATGGCTCACCTGCTGCAGGGCGTTAATGAGCAGAGTTACATCGCGCACGCCCTGGCCTACGCAGCCTGCCTGGGAGCCAATCAGAACCACTGCTACACCGCACGAAGCTCAGCCCCCGACACACCCTGATTTTTTCACAATTTATTAATTACTGCAGTAACACTGTTTTACTGATCAGTCTGTACATCACTGCTGATATTACAATAAAAATAAGTGATCAAATAATTGGTTTAAGAAAATCTCAAATAAATTGTATATAACTGAAATTATACACAACACATTAGATGCAGGAAATGAAGGACATTTATAGTGTTATGATCATTAAACAATAAAGTTCAGATGAAAATGAGTAATTGTTTAATGATCATTACACTTTATAAAATTCCTTTATTTCCTGCACCTAATGTGTCATACACACATAATAAATAATCATTGACATTTCTGCCTTAAACTAATAAATATGCAAATCTAAAACTCAAGTTATATTTACTGAAGTGTAACTTTACAGCTTTAAATAAAAATACAAAATAAAAACATTTTAAAGCATATTATAGGATATAAAACCCTAACAATTAAATCCAATTCAATCAGGAAATCAGAAAAGAAATTAGTTTCATCAGATTCATTCTGTTTAACATTATTTCATTTTTCTCTTTGTAAAGATGTTCATCTCTATATTAACGCTTTTTTTTAATCATTAGAAATGTTAAAGTTTTATAGTAATTAAAAACAAAAACTAATGTTAATGTTTCTCAATGTGTTCAATTTAAAGAGGAAAATGATTTTGATCAATTAAATGATCAAATAAACCCCAACATGTAACACAATAAACATAAATCTGCATATTTTTACATGTAAAACTGCTTTTAAATAATATTCATTTAAATAATGTTTAATATTTTAAAATACACGATTAAGAACAAATTGAGTTGCACTTTATGTGAAATAAAACACAAAAATAAACTAAGTTATAGCTTTAATTTAAAAGTTTATAATTGAAAGTAATTCAGCTGAAATATTTGTAGTCTTTTAAACTTGTAAGTTTTTCAGAGTCGCCATTAACAGCAGGTGAATAGAAACTGATGTAATAAACACACCAGTGGATCACTTCCTGTTTGTTTGATGCACAAGATCTAATTAGGAAGAGGTGTGTGTGTGTGTGTGTGTGTGCGTGTGTGTGCGTGTATACACGGCAGGTTAATAAATAATGCAATAACTCACCATGTTTAAAGCGCAGCTATTTTTAAAATATGTAAAATAAGTTTGTGTGTGTATGTGTGTATGTGTGTGTGTGTGTGTGTGTATGGTTCTACAGTTCTATATACTGTACAAAGTTTTATAGTAAACTCTTTCATCATACCTGGCACACAATACTGTCATTTGCACTGCCATGCACTCCCACACTTTATATACATTACTGGTCTGTATCCCTATTTATTACCCACACTGTCTATACGGTCTCACATTGTCTGTATGTCTGTATAGTCTGTTTTTGTCTTGTTGTGTCTGTTTTGTCTGTTTTGTCTTGTTGTGTCTGTTTTGTCTGTATTGTCTTGTTGTGTCTGTTTTGTCTTGTATAGGTTTTTATTTATGTCTGTACTTTTGAGAGTAACAAACTGGAACCAAATTCCTTGTGTGTGTGTGGGTACAGTGAGAGGGGGCGGGGTACCGTGAGAGGGGGCGGGGCTAGTGCGGTGAGGATTTCTGCACTAATTCACGGGCTTTTCACTTCAGTACAAATAGTCTTAAACATTCACAGAGTCTTTTATGAGAACATCTTGTTTTCAGTGTGAGGGTCTTCCATTACTGACCTGGAACAGTGAACGTCACCTTATTCCCAGAAACCCTCATACATCTGAGGTTCTGATTTTCGTTGCTTTTCTTTTCACTGCTCCCACTCATCACATCTGAAGTAACGTGTGATGTTCAGGAGAAGCGAGAGAGTGTGTGTGGGTCAGCGCTCGCCGCTATGTTTAGAGTGTGTGTGGGCGCGTGGTTACACAATACACTCTCTCTCACACACACACACACACACACACAGAGCATTATCGTCACCGTGTCTCACTTTCTTAGCTCACTCTCAAGGAAGAATGTGAATCCGAGACTGACGATCAATTAATATGATGTATTATGGAGGAAAGTTTGAGGCAGAGCCACAAAACGGGGCTGACACGCCCCCTGTAAAGGGGCGGGGCCAGTGGTTACAATTAAAAAATTATAATAATGAGCAACAGTATTGCATTGTACTGCACCGCCAAATACACACACACACACACACACACACACACACACCGCTCCATGCTGTTGTAAAAATCCACCCGGAGCGCAACTGCCAGTCACGTGACCCGCGCATTCAACACGTTTCCTGTCGGATGTAACTGCTGTCGCTTTGCGCTTTTCTAAACCTTCTCTCTCTCCTCCAAACCTCCAATCGTGTTCATACCTCATACATTTATTTACTTGCAGTTATTTACATTAATCCCAATTAGCAAGGAAACTAAATTGGACGCATACTATTGGATATAAAACTTGCTGATCTGCACAAAATATGAACGCATGGATTTACACAGCTGGCATGCGGCACAGCTTTTGAATGAAATTTAATGAAAATGTAGACCTGTTTGTATTTTACTTTACTCACGTTTACAAACAGCATGTTAGTTCACGCGCACACACGCGGAGGGATTTGCAATGAAACGTTCAGAGATTTCAGAGCCGTGTCTACCTGCACGTCAGGATATACCGCAGATCACGTGACTGATCCCTTACACATTACTATCATTACTGAGGACTAAGTCTCTCTCTCTCTCTCTCTCTCTCTCTCTCTCTCTCTCTCTCTCTCTCTCTCTCTCTCTCTCTTTGTGTCCAATCCCAGTCCGCATAACTCGGGTCGTGGGCGGAGCAGCAGCGGAGCTCTGTTTATTAAACGCAGTTTTCGCGTGCGGGATTTCTCACTCGCTCAGCGCGCTGGTTTTGCGCTCGTGAAAAAAGAAAAGGAGGAAGAGGAAGAAGAAGAAGAAAACAAAGAAAGAAGATCCGAGTCGCGCGCCGACGCCAACCAACCAATGCTGCGGCCACTGCCTGGGAGCTCGAGCACGCACGCGCTGTCCCGCCGCCGAGGTGCTGAAACGCACGCGTCGAGTCTTCCCCTCGTGACGTAGTGGTGAGTGTGTGGGGTAAAAAACACACACACACGCACACAAACAACAGGACAACGGAAAAGAGGGAAACGATAGCACGTGCGGGAAGGAAGTTGTATAGAAAACAGATTAAAGAGAATATAAATAGACACAAACGCGGAACCGAGCAGCGCGCGGAGTGAGTGTGTGTGTGTGTGTGTGTGTGTGTGTGTGTGTGTTGATGCACTGCAGGTCAGTGTGTAAACATGGGCTGCGTCGCCTCCAAGACCCCAGTAGGTAAGAGCTGCACTTCCGCTCTGTCTGCTCCGAGCACGAGAGATGCACGAGAGCAGCGCAGCACGAGCGTGTTGCTTTGTGCACATGTGGACTCCGCAGGCTTTTGATAACACGTGCGTGCGCGTGTATGTGCATGGCGGTCCGCAGCTTGGGTCGGAGCGCTCGCGCTCGCGCGCGGTTGTATATATGCGAAGGCTGTTGAACGGAAACGGGAAAAATGCGGACTGCACGCTGCTGATGCTGCGCGCGCGACCCTGCAACACCTGATCATAATATACGCATGAAAAAGGGGGGTGATGGTGGTAAGGGGGAGAAACGCATGATACAAGGGACAAACGCATGATGCACGAGGGACAAATATACTGTAATATAATATAATGCTGCTATAAAAGTATTGGCACCCTTTCTGAACATGAGCTGATAGTAATATCTCTGGCCGAAAACTAAGCTCTCAAAAATAATGGCACCACAAAAACAATCAATATTTGATGAGTCAAGTGCTGTAATGTCCAAGTGGATATTTGTGGAATAAAAATGTGGGCTTAGTGGTGTAGAGGACACAAGTCTCCAGTTCAGGCCCTGCCCATGGGGGGTTTAAACCTGAGGACAGACACAAATATTCAGAGATGCAGGTAAAGGTGTAGATAAAGGTATAGACAGAGGTACAGGTGTAGATAGAGGGACAGGTGAAGGTACCAATACAGATATAGGGGACACTGATGTGATTAGCTAAACTCGGCCTTATCATAACTTCCCACAGGTGACGACTGAGATGAGCACCGTCGTAAATATAAAAGTCAAACACTGCTTAAAGCCAAGACACACACACACACACACACACACACACACACACACAGAGCGTAATAAGTTTGGGTGAGGTCATTTCATCCGTCACACTCTTTCCAGATGGCCTGAGCTGCTGGTGGCCTCGAACCTTTCTGCCTGTTGCTCAGTGTGATGCACTGAATGTTTCTCACACCAGATGGACTCGATACGGACAAACGGGTACAAGATGAAAAAATTGCCCTTGTTGCATTAATGCCTGCGGTGTCGCGTTTGAACGTACTGTGTGAAATCTGCACTCACAAATGTAAGAGTTCTCACAACACCTCATTATTTCACCCCAGAGTTACATGAACACCTGTTTACAGTGTTACAGTAGATCTTCCACACCACAGTGTTTGTGCTGAACGAACACTAGATATTTCTACACTGTTAATCCTCCACCACCAAATCAGCACGAACGTAATCAGTGTTAAAGATGTTAAAAAGTCACAGATCAGCTCACCTGAGCAGAGTGAAGGAATCATCTACAATCTAGGTGTTACAGCTACACCTCGCGAGCTTATTGACCCAAATTCACACAAAACACATCGAAAAACACTTTCAAATTACAATTTTTTATGTTTATCGGAACTGAGCAGTGACCGAGATCTGGGATTGAAGAGTGTGTGTGTGTGTGTGTGTGTGTGTGTGTGTTAAGAAAGCCAGGCATTTCAGCAGTGTAACATTGTCAGAGGCATTTCATCTGTAACCCACAACACTAAAGCACTTTCTGGAGGACACGGACAGTCCTGAGAGACGTTTCCAGGTTCCACTGTTATTCTGAAGATGATGCCTCACACGCGAACGTATCTCTTGTCACGGATTTGGTTTCAGCTATCCGTTTGGGTCTTGGGGCGAGGCCGTAGCTTCACACGTTTTGCTGCGAGCGGTGAAAAGACCTGCGGCGTGTCGGATATCGACAGAACATTAAACGAGTGATGATAAAGAGGAAGTGCAACCCAAGTCACGGCTGTAGTGAGGCGAGGTTTCTAAACGGTGCTAAAACGTAGGGTACAGTAGAGTACAGCTGTAACTCACACCACCTCACTGCCTCGCTGAGCGCAACACCTGATGCTAAACGCTCTTTAGTTCAGCTGGTACTTATGTTCAATCATGTGTCCCGGGCTTTTTAGTTAAAATATACCCTTTACACACGTTTCCTACACACTATGTGCATCTTCCGCATCATGCTAATCATTTACAGCTGACTGTGATTGCAGAGAAGAAAAAAATCCCTCCGGACTCAGAAGTGTATATGTAATAAAACAATCCAGACAGCGACCGTTCAAAAACATTATAAATAAAAGCAGCTAGCTAGGCATAAATAATCAGATTAGCATCAGAAGGATCAGATCTAGCTGGTGGTGATGAGTTGTTCATGAACGAGTCTTTAATGTGACTCTGTAAAACGAGTGAGCTCCAACAGTGATTAGTTTATTATCTACTGGGCGCACATTGCAAAATCTGCAGTAAGAAGTGAGTCGGTAGTTCTTTTATCACGTGACTCTATGCTTTATGCACACACTATGCAGTTTATATTATATACCGTATTTTTCTCACTATTATAAAGACACTACTTTTTTCCCACGTTTTAAACCCCGCAGTTTAAAAGCTCAGACAGGTTTCCAAAACTTTTTTTGGCAACAGCGTTAATGGTTAGTCAAAGAAACTTAGAAATGAGCATCAGAAAAAAATTAAGACGGATTCCTCGTCTTGAACACACGCAGTAATACCAGAAAAAAATTCTGTGCCGGTCTTTTCCCAAAATAGCAATCTGCTCCTAAAGGAAGCGCAACATATTTCACCCGTTACACCGTGTGTAACGTGTCTTTCATTAAAGCCTGTGTAAAGTACATTAGTGTAGACACCTTCGGCTTATTGACAAGTGCGGCTTATTTATGTTAAAAATAAATATTTGTCAAATTCAGTGGGTGTGGGTTATATATGGGTGCAGTTTATAGTCCGAAAATTATGGTAGTTTATAATATATATATATATATATTATATAAATTAGGACTGTCAAATCGATTAAAATAATTTATCGTGATTAATCACAACTTAATTGCACATTTGAATCTGTTCCAAATGAACATTTAATACTCCAGTCAACATAAACAAATATTGATGCTTAATTGCTTATTATTTATTATTATTATTATAAGTGAAACCAAATAGCCGGGTGAGTTCCTCAACAGCGCCAGGTGCGTTCCTCATGGCAAATTCTGATACTGATTTGAGAAAGTTTTTTTTTTTTTTATCCGAGTAAAGAAAGGATGTCGTTAATAAATGTGTTGCATCGAAGGTTATTCCACTTTATTTTTAGAGGATATTCTACATTATTTCAGCTCTAAACCACAGACTCGTTCCCTCAGCAGACGGTCTAGCTCTGACTGTTACACAGTGCTGCCACTGGAGACTCCCTCCCTTAACAAATAATCAATTACAGAGAACAAGAGGAAGCGAGCAAACGCTTTAAAATCACCCTGCACTACTTTTAGAGCTGCTAATCACAGAGAACTAATCACCACCTTCTGACCAATCAGGACCCAGAACCCAGCAGCAGCATGGTGGTGCTTTACATATTATCCTGTTTCACCAGCAGGTCTACAGTCTGCTGCATGAAGCCCTGAAACACAAAGCTGCCGTGTTACACACACACACACACACACACACACACACACTGCATGTACAAACTTCAGCAAAAACCAAACACTGCATGCAGGGAACAGACAAAATGGTATCGTACGGGCATGGTAAATCCGATTGCCATGGCAACCATCCAAGGACGACAGCACATTATGGACACTTTATCTCAGGATTGATGTCCCAGGCTGGGACAGTAAGGAGACATGGTTCAGTAAGCATTCAGGAGGTTTTAGAGATGAAGATCAAAGTTGAGAAAGTGTGTATCAGCTGCCACTTCAGGGTTGGGATGCTAACATGCTTCTGTGCCGTGTTACGTTACGATCTTGTTCCTTTCACAGCAGCGGGCGGACGGTTACCGGTCGACTGGACCGTCCAGAGTTCCATATCCGACCTGGCGCTTTTGGGTGATAGCACACACAGCGGTTTGTCACATCTCCTGGGTGTCCCGTTCGAGGACCTGGACCATTACCTTGAGGTGCCAACATTTTACTGTCAAAAGCAGTGTGTGTGTGTGTGTGTGTGTGTGTGTGTGTGTGTCAAAGTGTCTGAAATAGTAGCATCCCGAACTCATGTTCTTTTAGCCGCCCACCTACGAGCCCGCTCGAACTCAGGGAGCCGAGAGAACCGCAAGAGAAAAAGGAGAACGTCTCCCACACATCGCTCCAGACGATAGAAAGACACACCAGAAATAGGCGTCTTTGTTGTCTCGCCGTGAAAACCAAATACGTGCCATTTTTCTCTGTACTCCATCTCCTGGCTAATACCAACACCTGATCACATTGTCACTACACTCACATAACACAAATCTAATTACATAATAATCCAGTTTAAAGTGAACAAAAAGACAATGCTAGGCTAAACACTGAACAAGCTGGTGTTTGCTAGCAAGAAGTATATGGTTTAGTGTCTAACCTAGCAAACTTAATCCTAATGTTTAGCCTAGCAACATCCACTTAGTCCCAGTAGCTAGCCCAACAAACGCCACTTAGTCCCAGTAGCTAGCCCAACAAACGCCACTTAGTCCCAGTAGCTAGCCCAACAAACGCCATTTAGTCCCAGTAGCTAGCCCAACAATCGCCACTTAGTCCCAGTAGCTAGCCCAACAAACGCCACTTAGTCCCAGTAGCTAGCCCAACAAACGCACTTAGTCCCAGTAGCTAGCCCAACAAACGCCACTTAGTCCCAGTAGC
>MU551681.1:317007-319507 GCA_024362625.1 Silurus asotus | reverse complement strand
TGTGAACTGCATTTCATTGGCTCTGTACACGTTCCCTGCACAATGACCATAAAGCTGAATCTAATCTAAGGTCTTGTTCACTACATCCCTGTGGAGCAGAAGCTCACATGTTGATCACCAGGTCATGAACACACACTGAATTTACACGTGGCTGACAGTAAACCAGATTCTCTTTACAGATATTATTCCTCTTTCTTCCTGTGGAAGTGAAAGTTCTTTATTCTCAGTAAAATACTGCACATCATTTCAGTGTGCAGAAAAAGTTCAGGAGAGTGTAAAACTCTTCAAACCCATCCCTCTTCTCCTCATCATTCCTCTTTTTACCATCCTCCTTCTTCTCATCATTTGCCTTGCTTTCATCTTTACCCTCTTTCGCATCCTCCTCATCCTCGTTTCATACCCTTTCTCTGTTTTCAGGTAAATGTTGAAGACCCCGTCACCATGTTGCCCAAATCCAGAAGAGCTCTCACAATTCAGGAGATTGCAGCACTCGCCAGATCCTCACTTCATGGTATACACACACACACACACACACACACACACACGAGATAATCAGAAACTCAGCATACATTTATTAAATACACACCTTTTTTTTTTTAAACATTCACCTGTTCCTCTTGTGTATTTCTACATTTCTTTTTCTTATGTGTGTGTGTGTGTGTGTGTGTGTGTGTGTGTGTGTGTGCGCACAGGTATCTCTCAGGTGGTGAAGGATCATGTGACGAAGCCCACGGCGATGGCACAGGGACGTGTTGCTCACCTGATTGAGTGGAAAGGATGGTGCAAACCCACAGACGCCCCCAACGCCCTTGAGTCTGACTTTAACTCCTACTCAGACCTGACGGAGGGAGAGCAGGAGGCTCGCTTCGCCGCAGGTCAGTGTGTCTGTCTGTCCAGTTTACTATCAGTATCGTTTCTGTTTTATAAACTAGTATGCTTAGCGAAGCTCACGCTGCCTTACAGGTTGTGTTACGTTAGTTAGCAAGAAGTGAAACTGTTACATTCCTCATCTACTTCAGGCAGTTTATCTCCATTTCATATATTTTAATAATATTATAATTATATTATGAAAGATTACGCTAACTAAGGTAGCTACTAAAACTAGCTAGCTGCAGTGTGTGCCATGGAAACTAATTCTGACGATCTTTACATTTAAATGTTCATCTAAAGTAATGAGATTTTTTTTATTGTCATGCATTAAATCATAACTATATGTTACATAACTTCAGCTAGTTTTATTGTTAATGTATATTCATACATCAGATTAAAGTAATTATAAACATATTACAAAACTAGCAAGCTAGCAAACTTTAAGTTAGCTTACATCAGCGAGACAAGTGGTCTGGAAAGAGAAATATAATGGCAGAAATAAATAGAAATAACAGGAGGGGACTTTCACAGTGTACACACTCTCTGTGAAGAGGATTTTGGGATGTCTGGTTTGTGGTCTGTTGCCATGGAAACGAGGTAGGTTTGTAATGGTGTTTATAAGTAGGTGGTAGCCCAGTGGCCTCGTCCTGAATGCTAGCAAGATATTTTTATAAAGTATTGAAACTGTATAATTACTTCGAGTGTGTGTGTGTGTGTGTGTGTGTAATATCACCTGCAGGATGCTGGCTGTCTGTTTACATTCACACACACACACACACACACACACACACACACACACACACACACACACACACACACAGCTCCTGGGAAAAATGCCAGACTCCAGTAGAAAAAGCTGCAGTGTGTGTGTGTGTGTGTGTGTGTGTGTGTGTGTGTGTGTGTAAGATGAATGGACCAAATTGATCTTCACAGTACAGAACAGATTGGGGGGGAGGGGCTGCGGCACTCTGATTGGTCGATTAAACTGTTGCAGGAAATTGATCCAAACTTGCTGAATCATACAACCAATCACACATCAGTGTATATATTGCTGTGTGTGTGTGTGTGTGTGTGTATGTGTGTGTGTGTGTGTGTGTGTGTGTGTGTGTGTGAATGCAAACTCATGATTTTGTGTATGCGACAGTGAGGTCATGCCTGTAGAGGACACTAAGGTGTGATGTCATCACCATGCGTCATCGTGCTGTCAATCAAACACCAGAGCCATGCGCCATAAAATAAGACCATCTCCATGGCAATGTCACGCCCTCTCCTAGTGTGTACCGTTAAAATGTTGACACGGAGTGTGTGTGTGTGTGTGTGTGTGTGTGTGTTTCAGGTGTGGCGGAACAGTTTGCCATTGCTGAGGCAAAGCTTCGTGCCTGGTCTTCAGTAGATGGAGACGAGTCAAACGACGATTCATACGACGAGGACTTCCTGTCTGCTAACGAGCCTACTACACAGAGTACAGGTGCGCACACACACACACACACACACACACACAAACACACACACACACACAAAATATATAATATTTTTTTATTATTAATATATTATTAACCACCACCACAACAACCAGAACAACCGTCACCAGTGCAACGACCAACTCCCCCTCCCCATCCCCTCTTTCTCT
>MU551681.1:305524-316274 GCA_024362625.1 Silurus asotus | reverse complement strand
CCTCTCTCTCTCCATCACTTTGCTCGGCTGCGCAATCTGATATTGCAGCTTCGCTTCTCCTGCAAGTTTAATGTGCAGCGAGACAGAGAAAGAGATGCAGAGAGAAAAGAAAAGCAGTAAAAGAGAGATGGAGCTGAAAGATAGAGAGAAGTGGATGAAAGTTAGGCAAATTACACAAATTAGATTATATTATATTATAATAAAAACTGTTTATTTTATAGAGTAAACTGCTTTTTAATTCCTCTGGAGATCTACATTCTGTCCTTTACCTTTATATTTAACACTTTAGCTCTGAGACGGAGCTGTGAGGCCTGAGAGATAACACCAAACCATAATAATCATCAAGAAAAAAAAAATAAGAAGAAGAAAATAAAAACACAGCTCTGTCAAATACTGTAATCTGATCGGTCAGAATGTGCTGATTAATAAAAAAGTTTTAACGTTGTACAAACACACACACACACACACACACACACACACACACACTCACACTCACACTATGTTGTCTTCCTGCAGATCTCTCCTCATACCCTCATTACCTGCGTGACATCATGCACACTCGAGTCTGTGAAGCTCGGCTGCGTGAGGCCGAAAGCAGCATAGGTGTTGACCTTTCACCTCCGGCGGGGTTACCGGGGTCAGTGTCGGACACGCTGGGGTCGAGCATGTGCAGCCTGGAGGAGACACACTCCCTGTTGCGTGACCTCAGTCGCTGTGGCGAAGACCTCACCGCCAAGATCCTGGGCGCTCTGAATGGCAGGGAGGACCTCCTACTTTTGGCCCGCCTCCAGAGGGTGGGGCAAAGGCATGGCCATTTGTTTTCTGAGACCTTTGAAGACAATGACACACCTTGCAAGGACTGCAGGGGTGGGGCTTGGTGCACGGCGGAATATTCCGCACGGAGGAAAGTTTCAGACGTTGCGTCGTCTGGCGTGGTGTCACTTGACGAGGAAGATGGAGAAGAAGAAGAAGCAGAGGAAGACGTCGAAGTGGAAGAGGAAAAAAGACAGCAGTAAACGTCGCCATTTTGTTTTGACCACACCCATTCTGTTTGGAATGTTGGAATGTTGGATGTTTGTTTTAGACTCCGCCCCCTCTCATTTGCGTACAGTGGTGTGGACTCTATATATAGATTTATCATTTTATTAAATTTTTTAAACAGCGTCTCAACAATCTTTTCTGCAGCGGCTTGGAGGAAGAGGCTGAAAGATGAAACCCGAATCGAAGGAAAAAAAACACGGAGGAACAAAAGACTAAACATTTTCTTCTGCATGTGACGCAAGTGTGAATGCTCGAGTGCTCAGGTTTGCACCCTCCTGTCCACTTTTGCACGGTTTTGTGAATTCTGGCTGTCCTGTTTAGCTCCGCCCCCATTCCCTCACAATCTCAGGCCCCATTGCATTCTGGGTCCTGGTTGTGCATCCTTTGGGCATGGCTGCTTGCTATGGAAACTCTTTACTCACTCTGCTAAACCGAGCCGCTGTCACCCTCAGCGCAGAGAAACGAGAACTTTCGCATACGGGGAATGTTTGTACTGTGACCAGGAAACATTTTCAAACCAAGCATAAAAAACTACTGTTTTCTTTCCAGACTTGTTTTGTAATCACTCAGTATACGATTATGATGAAGATGATGAAGATGATGAAGATAGGATCACGGTATTGATTTAACGGGTCCAGAGTGCAGATTTGTGAAGACGACGTTTCGGGGGCTTGTGGGAAAGTCGTTCTATTTTTGTACGTGTGAATTTTGGCAGTGATTTTTTTTTTCCGTCAGCGTGTGACGTGATCTTCTCTCATGTGACAAACACGTTTCTGTAATCGTGTCTTTGGGCCTGAATCGTTTCTGAGAGGAACTTTGTGACCATGTTAGATCTGCTCGCTCTCTCTCTCTCTCTCTCTCTCTCTCTCTCTCTCTTTCTCTCTCTCTCTCTCTCTCNTCTCTCTCACTCTCTCTCTCTCTCTCTCTCTCTCTCTCTCGCTATCTCACACTCTCACTCTCTCTTTCTCTCTCTCTTACTCACTCACTCGCTTTCTCTCTCTCACTCTTGTTCTCTCTCTCTCTCTCTCTCTCTCTCTCTCTCTCTCTCTCTCTCTTACTCACTCACTCACTCAGAGAAACGTCTCATTTTTCTTCTTTATCCTCCGGAAATGTCAAGAACTGTCTCTTACACACACGCAGGCTAATTTTGTTTGCTGACAGTCGTTCTTTAGTTGCCATGGTGATCCTAAGTTCCCTTGGACAATGTTATGTTTGTGGATTCTGATTGGCTCTGGGAGATATCTGAAATCCCACCCAAGTGTGTACACATATTGGACACGAACCCCACCTGTGTGTGTGTGTGTGTGTGTGTGTGTGTGTGTGTGTCTTTTATAATGACCTACTAGAACACTCTATCGCTCACAGGTTCCTGATTTCTCCACGAGTTCAATGTTTACAGTTGAGTGAAAAAGTTTGTGCACCCTTCAAACAAAAAGATTCGGTTTACCTGCATTTAAACATTGAGTTTTTTTCTTTCTTTTGGCCACACCCACAAAACTCTATTCATGAAAAACATGACATTGTGTGTGTGAAGATGAGGGGGTGCACAAACTTCTCCACCCAACACTGTTCTACAATAAATAGATGATGTTTGGAGTGCACTATTGTTCCTGCTCACTGCTGTAATACTGTGACCGTGTATTCAGCTTTTTGTGGGGACCAAACTGTCAGCTGTGTTGATTTTGACTGTGTTTAATCCTAGAGATCTGTGACGTTTTTATATCGGATACACACTAACTATAAAACCCACCTGTGTGTGTGTGTGTGTGTGTGTGTGTGTGTGTGTTGGATATCATGCAGGGCTTTTTGGCACCTCAGGAGATTTGACCACATCGTGCCTTTAACGTCGCGCGTGCCATCCTTTCTATAAGTAACTTTACCGCTAATTATATTTTAAAGCTTTTTTATGTATTTTCTCACTTTCTCCAGACCTCTCTCCCTCTCACTCTTTTTTCATCAGAATTGTATAGTTTTGTGGGTGGGGCTTCACCCCATCACCCAGCTCTTCTGTGATTGGTCGATTGTGTTGCCTGTCATAGTGACAGAGTGGTTTTATTTTGGCAGTTACACGTCACCAGTGGCCTCATTGCACACAACTGGGTCAACATTGATCGTGTGTGTGTGTGTGTGTGTGTGTGTGTGTGTGTGGAGTTGTGTCCAAAATGTCTATCCATCTAATAGAAAGAAAAGGAATAAAAAAGCCTCAACTCAGTTTTATCAGTCTTAACTGTTCACACACACTCTTAATTAAGACTTCCTGTGACCCTCTGTGGTCTCTCTCTCTCTCACACACACACACACACACACACACACACACACACACACACACACAAACACACACACACACGAACAAAGTGCAAATCTCCTGATGAAAAATGACGACTTAAAAACTCTCACTTTCCTTTCGTTGTTTTTTCTGTTTTTCTTTTTATCTTTGTTTTTATTGATTAATAAGAAAGTATTGAATGCTGATTGTTTTAAAATATAACAACTTTCTTTCTGCATCTGCCTTGTTTTATCAATAAACGTGTCAAAATGACTGTTATTTTTTTCACGTGGAGCTTTAACGACGAGTTGGGCTGCATCCCAATTCCGAGACCCTTGTACGCGAACCTAACAGAGGAACTAACACTACCAAATCAGTAATGCAGAACAAGACAAGGTCGTGTCCCAAATAGCGATAGAGATAAACCAAGTGCTGTGTTTCAGTTACTGATCACAGTAAATGAGGGCTGTGTCCCAACTCTTTGGGGAGCAGTAATGAACAGTTTGACCTGTTGAAAAGGGAGGGCTGTGTCCCAATTTTGACAGACAGTCTTTAATTAGTGATTAACATTTTTAGCGGGATGTGTTCCAATTACTTTCTGATACAAAGAGATGGCTGTGTCCCAATCTGTAATCATCAGTAAGAGAAGTTTGTGATCCAAGTATTAATCAGCAGTAGTGTAGGATCAGTCAGAGAGGGCCGTGTCCCAAATCAGTAACCAACACATAAGGAACAGTGTGTTTCAATTAAAATAAATAATGACATTAATTGAGGGCTGTGTCCCAATAAGTCATTAACATTTATAAAAGGCTGTGCTTAATTAGGTAACCATCACTAAAGGAAGGTTCTGTCTTAATATTTATTAAAAATAAAGCAGAACTCAGTAACCAATCAAAAAATGCACTTTACCAAGAGAAGGTCAAATAAAAAGAGATCTGTGTTTCAATGAAAGATGAAAGTAAATGTGGGCTGTGTTCCAAACAGTGACAGAAGGTTATGTATTCAAAACAGTACCCAGCAATAAAAGTGGGCTGTGTCCCAATTCTTTTGGCCAGCAATAGGGAACACTCTGTCCCAATCAATGCCTTATGGAACAGAGATGGCTGTGTCCCAATTAGTGACATATTAATAGTGGGCTGTGTTCTATTTAGTAACAAAGAATAATTACCAGATAAAACCATTCTGATAGTGAAGCATGGTGGTGGAAGCATCATGTCCAGCTTTCTCCTGGTCTCTCTCGGCTGGGCCTGTGTCTAATCCCCTCACAGATGGAGGCGTGGTTCCGTCTCATTCTGTGGGTGATAACAGAGGGAGCGGTGCGCTGCAGGAGCTGCCGAAACTGGGATGGATAGAAGTTTGTCCTGTTTTGATTAGGTCCATTGGTCTTCAAGATGCTGAAATCTCTCTCTCTCTCTCACACACACACACACACACACACACACACACACGGAGCTCCAATCCAGTCTACTCTTTTTAGGAATCGTATGTGTGTGTGTGTGTGTGTGTGTGTGTGTGTGTATGTGTCTGTGTGTGTGTGTGTGTATGTTGGGGGTAAATATTTATGCACACACAACTTTTCATAGATTTTTCCTCCACATTAATATTATAAGATTAATATTTTGTGGAGATTTCTGATAAGAAATTGTGCGATTCAGGAGGCAGGAGTTTGTAGATGTTGAGATAAACGTTGAGATGAGTGTGGAGGAGATAGTGATAGTCGGTTGGTTCCTGTGTATCTCCCGCTCTTTCTGAAGAGCTTTTTCCACATCTTATCAGCTCTCAGGTTATTCCGGGAGCTCTGATGCCAGGAGCGAGGCCATGTATGGAGACAGGAAGAGCGTTGTTCAGACCCACAATGCACCGGGGCACGAGGTTAAATTAGATGCACAGAAGTTCTCCAGCTCTAATATTCAGCACCATGAGCTCTCGCTCATCCTCGTTTCGTTCATCTGCGAGGTACAGCTGCAGCAGCATCACCTCCATCCAGACTGAAGCTTCTTCTTCTCCACCAGATCCTCTCTTCATGCCTTTCCTGAAAGAACAGAGAGCGACACGTTTTGGGGCTCACGAAGGTGATGCAGACTCGTTCGGAGGTTGCCAGGGAGACAGGAAATCCCACTCAGAGGGTTACCACGGTGACTGGAGCCATGGAGACTCACACGGTGAGACGTGGTTTTGATAAGTCTGACCAAGGCAGAGAAGATATTTAAAGCTGATGAGAATCAATGGAGATGATGAGAAGAGGTTCCTGTGATATGCTTTATAATGATGTATATTTCCACAGGAGTGTAGAACATCAGCGTCAGTGTAGACCTTCACCTCCAGATGAGTTATACAGGAGATGAGAACATCTCTCCGTCTACAATATTCCTCTCCAGACCACATTCATCAGAGTATAGACTCCAGTCTGATCATTACATCATACAGAGAGGGGGAGGAGAGAGGGGGAGGAAAGAGAGATAGAGGGAGAGGAGAGAGATTTAGAGGAGAGAGGAAGAGAGAGAGGGGGATAGAGGGAGAGAGAGAGAAAGAGAGATACACCCACACACACGTAAGCCAAAGGGTAAAACAGAGACCTGATAATAATAATAATAATAATAATAACAATAATAGTAATTATTGTTATTATTATTATTATTATTATTATATATAACTTCTTATCATCATCATCATTAATATCAGGTGGAAAGTTGGAAACTAATCAACATGTCGTGTGTGTGTGTGTGTGTGTGTGTGTGTGTGTGTGTAATAGATCAATCAATCGTGTGTGTGTGTGTGTGTGTGTGTGTGTGTGTGTGTGTGTGTGTAGGAGTAATCTGGGTGGATGGTGGTTATTACACGTCAGTAAATGTCAGTCGATTTGAGCCTCATGACATTGTGGTGATGGCCTTCAACAGCAGCATCGTTATTCACGCTGAGAAGGTGTGTGTGTGTGTGTGTGTGTGTGTGTGTGTAATAGATCAATCAATCAGTGTTTGAGTCATTAATATTATTCTATTAATAGATCAGTGTGCTGAGAGTCACATTCGAGTCTTTTTACATAAACTGAGGTGATTAAGTGAAGAATCTTGTGATAGAAATGATAACAGGAAAATTATAATTATAATAAATCACTACTTTGGAAACTGAAGTTCATGTGAAGGTAAAGACTTTTGTAATTTTACTTTAGTTTATGATTAAAGGGACACTGTATGTATATATATTTATATATTTATAGTAAACTAACAAATAAACAGCTAAAAGATTTTATATTAAATATTTTTTCCTACAGAAATGTGACGTATATAAAGTGAATAAAGTGATGGTTTAAATATAAATATGTTGTACGGTGTGAATATTAAAGCCGTGTCTCTGCAGCTCGGAGAAGACGGTGGTGTTATTGACAGATTTACCCACAAGTCTTTGCTGCCGGAGGACATGGACCCTCTGTCTGTGAGCGGGGCTCTGATGCCGGACGGCGTGCTCGTGATCAGCGTGAAAAGCTTGTCTACATCCCTGTCACGTCCCTGACCACAACTTAAATAACCAAAACACACACACACACACACACACACACACACACACACCCACACACCCACACACACACACACACACATGAAAACACACAAATACAGGGCAACAGAACACTACAAAAATGTTGAGCTGACAGTGTGTGTAGCGTACAGTTAACATTCTGTCTGTGATATTCTACAGATATTTGCTAATTCCTGATTATCTGTAGACCACAGATGTGTTTAGCTGTGCTTCTTTACTTTATTACCTCAAAACATGCTAACAATGCTAAGCATGGAGCTGGTGGTGTGATCATGATGGAGATGAACTCTTTCATAGGGTTTTATGGGGTGCTTTTTTTCTACAAACCGCAGGACATTGTGTTTGTTATTGTGTGTGTGTTTATTAACTGTCTAGCCGTAATCATCCTGACAGATATAAATCACACGTCATTTCTACACACGTCAGTGCCGTGTCTTCTATAATAAAGCCTCTACACTAAACACATCATCCTTCCCCTTCTCCTGCACTCTGATTGGTCAGAATAAGTATGGGATTTGTGTAGAATGTCAATATATATTTTAGATTAGATCACATCATATCAGATCAGAGGTCTGATACATGTCTGCCCTTCCCCCTTTTCTGTCTAAACAACAATCAGACTGAACCTGAACATTAACCTTTTCAATGTCAATTTATACATTAATACACCCTGACCTTCACACACACACACACACACACACACACACACACACACACACACACACACGTGAGAGTTCTGTTTAAACAATAAACCTCAAGAGACACAGATAAAATACAAAAAAAAAAAAAAAAAAAAAAAACTAAACATTTTAAATAAATAAAAAAAGACAAAAGAAATTGGTATTAATGTTAAATTCTCTTTATTCATCCCTGATATAAAACAATCCTTTTGAAGAATGGAACACGTGTGTGTGTGTGTGTGTGTGTCTGTGTGTGTGTGTGTGTGTTTGTAGTGCCAGAGGTTTTACTGATTCAGAATTCCCTCGGCCTCAGTGCATACTGTAACATCAAGTCTTTACAAAAATAACGTCATCTATCTTTCTGTCTCTCTCACACACACACACACACACACACACACACACACACACACACGAACTAAAAAGCGTTATTGCACATTAATTTTAAGATTACAACATTAACAGAAATTAGTTCCTATTGCTCCGCCCCCTTGTCTCTCACTCCACCCCTTTCTTCACCCACATGCTCGCTCTTTAGGTGACTGTTAATAAATGCACACTATGATTTATTTAAAAAAAAAACACAAAAAAGACGACTAAAGAAATAAATAAAATCCTGGTCATGATTATTTTAATGTCCTGTTGTTAAGACAGGGATAAGGGGCGGAGAATCGGTTGCTATGGTTACCCGAGTGCGAGTAAGAAGGAGTGTGATGGTAAAAAAAAATTATAATCATAAATGTGCATCAGTGTGGATCATCAGTAAATCTACAACACTTTCTAAATAGATGATATCAGAGATGTTTCAGGCACTTTGTCAGATATTTCATTGCAATGCTAGCTAGCACATTGCTAATATGTTTCCCTGGAATCATAAACACAAACAAACAAACAAATCTGATCAGGTGGTTCATTAATACATGATCGTTCCAGTACTTAATATGTTAGGAGGCAAATATATTACATCTGTAAACCTAATACCATAAAACCTTACTTCATAGCGATATAAGGCAAGTCCCGCCCTCTACCCCACCCACACACGAGCCTATTGGTCAGAGGGAGAATCATAGACAACAATCTAAATTAAAATCAACATAATTGATCAAACAATCAAACAAACAAACAAACATATTAATATATAAATCTCTGAGACAAAAACATTCACCACATCAAATACAGCAAAAATGTTGCGTCCGTCTCTTTTTTTTTTGTTGCTCAAAAAGATTTGTTCAGAAATGAAATACAGGAAAATGTAGAATTTTCCCGAAGATTTTTCCATCGTCAAGTTTTATAAACTCACAAAGACACAGTTCTTACACGTGAGTCAGACGCTCGCTCAGGTTAGATCGTTAGAATCGTTAGACCTCATCTGTTAAGATCAGCTAGCTGGAGTTATAATCGAGGAGTGTAGTTAGTGTATGAGCGTAGACACGTGCGCACGTGGACACGTTTAGGGCCACGGCGGGAATCAAGAAAACACAAAACACTAGTCCGCATGTCGATGATTTAGCGTAACAAAAATATATTTATAATTGCACTCGCACTATGAGAGTGTTTGCGGTTGTTCCCTCGATATTGACGACTTTCCATCAGACAAACGTAGACGTTTCTGTACCTGTAAAAGTAGGAGGAGTTTCAGTGGAGGGTCAGTTTTCTTTGATGCTACAGCAGTACGACTCAAAAGGGTTTATTTTAAGTCCTCAATCGTAAAACAAGGAGGAAGTGCAAACATCGTTTCGTTCCTAAAACTAATCTCAGGAGGCGTTCTGGTGTGACTGTAGTGCACTAGGTATCTACAGCACCAGGATGTTGTACTCTAGATAGAGAACATGTGTAGTGAACAGAGGAACATCACTGCAGGGACCGAAAACTAGGTCTTTGGCTAATCAGTGCTCACTGAAGACTATCAGGAAAATCTGAATATTGGAACAGAGGGTGAAACTCCACCAGGTACATGAACTCCATGAGGTTCAGACGAAATATCCAGTTCCAGCTCCAGAAAGAAGACCTGAAGTCTGAACGAGAACAATAATTGGAAGAACCAAAATGTGATGAAACACTCATGAAGAATCTTGAAATTTTAAGACCTTATGAAATGATAAAACATGCGTCCAAGAATTATTCAGCAGGTAACATCTGACTTCAGCAAGTGATCGATGAAAATAAGCAACTGTGAGTCCGAAACCTGGACAGGTTCCTCAAACACTTGGTGCTCTGAAAAACGCTAATAAAATGACAAATGTAGCTTCTGCAGATGTTACATGAAACACTGTTTATTAGAAGACATCTAACCTGAGAGGTGAGGGACCTGAATGTTATCCTCCAACAGGAAAAAAGCAGAACATGGATATGATGAAAACTTTAAGATCTTAGATCCACGAGTTCTTACAGCTCATCTTGTAGAATTCTGAAATGTTCGGTGGACTGGTTACTCAAGGAACAAACTATCTACTTCATTCTCTTTAGATAAGAAAACCACAAATCGACAAAGTCTACTAGAATGAGTAGGTTCTGCTGTAGGTTCCTGAAGGAGCATAATGAGCATTTGTAAAATCATTTGTTTCATCTACAGACTAAATGCATAGAAGGTCCCATTATATCCTTGAGATGTTACAGCAGCTCTTCAAGGAGGTCATTAAGCAGAATATGGGAAATACTTTGTCTCGGTTCTGCTTGCAAAAGACCCCTGGAATACTGAAACTTAAGGTATGAGGCAACTATTTAGCATAAATGAAGTTGGAGAAGCTGGTTGGAATGAAATATCCAGGTTCTGATCAGATAAGATGATGATGTACAAGACTTTAAGGAAGACAAAAGAATGTTAGATTCTTCAGACCAAATAAAGGTCCTATGAGATGCTGCAGGTCTTTATATTTAGCAGAGAGTCAAAGCCAAAATACGATTCAAGACTAGGTTCTGTGTTTCAGTTTTTAAAAGATGATGAGATGCAGTTCTCTGAGGAACACATCTAAAGAATGTTGGATTCTTTAGACCAAGAAAAAAATGGTTATATGAAATGCTGCAGATCATCTGAAAATGAATACTGACCAGAAGGTCAGAACATTTGATCTCACAGATGATGAGATACAAACGGGTTCCTTGAGGAACATATCTGGAAATTGCAACTTCATTTAGGACACGTGACAACAAAAGGCTGGAAGGTAAAAAATTAATTTGAATTTACAAATAAGTTACACAAGTTGGGGGTGGGGGGAGGGGGGGGGGGGTAAAA
>MU551681.1:303664-305518 GCA_024362625.1 Silurus asotus | reverse complement strand
AGGGGGGGGGGGTTAAAAGAGCTCATTAAGAACAGTGTAAATATATTAAATATAAATATCAAATGGCTCCGTATCAATAACGAGCTTCAGAAAGCTTACAAGAGAAAAACCTTGTGGACATAAAAGGAAGACGAAAGTCAGGAGGAAGAACGAGACAGGGACAGGACGGCTTTGGAATTGTTCAGGAAGTGTTAGCACTAGTACGTCCCTTTTTATCGAAACCAGGAAGTAAAATCAGTGCAGAAGAAGTGGGACGTAAAAGATCACAGGACAAAACTTTCCAGAAGAATCCCAGAAGTGTGCAGGTTTTCAGCTTTCGAAGAAAAAAAAGAACACAATTAAACGATGTGACTTTTTTTCGCTTTCTTTTGTGTGGTGTTTTTGTTCACTGGGATTTCTCGTCCGAGTCGGAGGGCTGCTGGTCCCTTGGGAGCGTCATGTTGGTGTGACGGTTCCACAGTTTGTGGAGTTCGGTCACTTCTGCGTCACTGCTGCTGGTGCCGCTGTCCCTGAAGCTGGCCAGCGGGGGGCGCACCTTCACCCCCTTCACCGTCACCGAACCCTCTATGGCTTTACGCAGCTACAACACCGGGAACATTTCACAAACGTTAGCACACACACACGCACACACACACACACACACTTTCTACATTCCCTCCCATCATCCTCAGCACATCACATGACCATGTCACACCCTGATTGTTTTACTGTTTCCTGCTTTTATATTCATGTTATTTTATATTATATATTTTATATAATTTTTTTAATTGTATTAATTTTCTTTGTATTTTTTATATAAATTCTCACCTCTCGGAGGGATACGACCCCGATGAGGCGTCCGATGCTGGTGACGTAGGCGTGGTCCAACCCCAGCAGAGAGAAAATGGTGTGCGTCTGAAAAAGCAGGAAAGTCGCTGATTAGCTTTTGCTGGTGTATAAATACACTCACTGCACGTCCCTGATTAATCAGTGTGATTAGAGACTGAGACACGACCTTAAGTCCTTTAATGACCATCAGGTGAAAGAAAAGAAGGTTTTAAGCAACGAAATGCAGTAAAAACCCACACACACTTCGACTTTTCTCTTTCTATGTGTGTGTGTGTGTGTGTGTGTGTGTGTGTGTGTGTGTGTGTGTGATATATTTGTGCTAAAATCTCCCTCCTAAATATTTAAAGAGGAGGATGGATAAATTAGGCTGGAGGTGTGTGTGTGTGTGTGTGTGTGTTTTTGAAGAGGATGAATGGAGGACATTAAGCACATCCATTGCTTGTGGCAAGAAGGAATGAGGTTTCTTTTTGAGAGAGAGAGAGAGAGAGAGAGAGAGAGAGAGAGAGAGAGAGAGAGAGAGTGTGTGTGTGTGTGTGTGTGTTAATGAGAGAGAGAGAGAGAGAGTGAGTGTGTGTGTGTGTGTTAATGAGAGAGAGAGAGAGAGAGAGAGAGAGAGAGAGAGAGGAAAGAAGCATTTATACTAGTAGAAACTTTGAACATACTAACAAGGCTAACACACACACACACACACACACACACACACACACACACACACACACACACACACACACAGACACACACACAGACACACACACACGCACCTTGTGCAGTGAGGTGCGCTCCACCAGCTGAAAGGGGGCGGGGTCAATCTTACAATTATTGAAGTTGACCTGCTTGTCAAGCTGTTGCTCCTCCCACTCAGCAATCTGAAACACACAACACACACCATGAGGAGAATGACGTGAGGGAAAGAGGAGGAGCTATAATCATAATCACCATCATCATCACCACCAACATCATTACCACCATCATCATCACCACCACCATCATTATCAGCATCACCATCACCACCACCATCATCATTAT
>MU551681.1:288664-291164 GCA_024362625.1 Silurus asotus | reverse complement strand
ATATTTATCAACGTCATTCTGGGGACACACTGCTAAACAGTGTTCCATCATGTACATGATAAACAGAACAACACAAACATTCACTATATACTTTATTAACAAGATGCTTTCTACTGTGGTTGTGATAAAGAAGATCACTGAGAGCGGAAGATAGATGAAGTGAAGAAAAAAGAGCAATACATTTCAATTCATTTAGCATTCAGGACGTTTTCTTTGGTTTATAAATAACCTTAAAATCACAGCACACACACACACACACACACACACACACACACACACACACACACCTTGTAGACAGATAGCGATGCAAAAGTCCATGATGAAGCTGACAAGGGCCATGACGAGTCCAAGCAGAATAAGGAAGATCCAGTCCTCACCCACACGCGAGATCAGAAACTTCTGACAGTGAACTGTACAGACTACACACACACACACACACACACACACACACACACACACACACACACACACAAAGTTACCCACAATGCACACCTGGAAGAGCAGTCTGGCTTCCTGTAACAAAAATGAAAAATACCTCGAAAGTACTTAATGGGTGTGGCCTAATATGCAGATGAGCATGCAAAAGGTCACAAAACATTTATGTGACATCATTTCTATTTGCTTTGGTTTAAAGTTTAGCTTAAGCTTTTACTTGTTTATGTTTTCGTTTGTATTGGTGAGGCTAGCTTTTGTTTGCTAACAGAGCAGTTATTAATGTTAGCCACCATGTGCTATGCTAGCTTTCGTTTGCACAGTGATCTTCTAGGTGTGGTTTAACATTCGCACACTTCGATTGGCTTTCTGTGGGATTTCACTTTTTACTCCATAGGTTAATGTACAAGTCTAAAATTAGCCCCACCCACTTCACATCAGAGGGGAAGAACATTAGAAGCTCCTGTGGTGCTGCAGCATGTTTCACTGAGCATCACGCTAACCCTAAAACATCCTGCAGGTGCTTCATCATGGTAACAGCTTTACATTAGTTTCAGAAATGACCCACAATGCACTGGGACTTAGTGACAAAAACACTTAGTTCCTATGTGACTCAGTGGCTTTCTCTCTTTCAGGCTAAATATGAGTTTATCAGCGGTGATGTGAAGTTTGGCACGGCGTCCGATGCTAATGCACTTCCTCACGTCTTTGCCAGGAGGCCGGACATTGTGGAAACCACGGTGACATACACTGAAAGTCTTTATACACGATTTACGTGTCTTCAATTAAACACCGGCAACTTCCTGTGTGACGTTGTGGTTACGCTAAGCATCAAACTCACAACAGCAGGAAAATAAAAAATAAACAACAAATAAATAAATAGATAATTAAAAAACCCAAAGCTGAAAAAGCATTTATTAACTGATCACAAGCCACACCCACTTTTATCTTCTCGGGTGATTTTATGTAGAAATTAATGTTTGTGAAAAAAAAACAGCTGAAACTGTCCTCCTGTCCTCCTGTGCCGATTACGATCCTAAATGTCTGGAGATGAAGCTGAAACGTGACGATCTGACAGTTTTTCACGTGACTGGTGTTCTCATGTCCTCCGTCTGCCCGCCCACCAACAAGCTGTGTTCTCCCAGCCTATCTGTCTCCTGTCACCTAGAGAGTGTGTGTGTGTGTGTGTGTGTGTGTGTGTGTGTGTGTGTGTGTGTGCTCCAAATGTATGGTTTATTTCTGAACACCTCAGCATAGACTCCGCCCCTTTGATAATGTCTCAATGTATATCTGATGTTACGATTTTATTAATCATCTTATTTTATTCATAATGAATTCATGGTTTCCCAAAAACTCAGGAACAAAAACCACGTCAATGTGCAGACTTTGACTATTAAGTATAAAAACCTAAGAATTTGAGTGTAGTACAGTAGTATTGTGTATACAGCGTGTGTGTGTGTGTGTGTGTGTGTGTGTGTGTCAGCAGAATATAAGGATGAGGAGAGGACTGCAGTAAGAACGTGCCTGCTGTTGCGTATGAGCGAACTAATACACACACACACACACACAGAGTACATAAACACAATCACATTTGCATGAACAACAACTTTTATGTTCTGCCTCACATAATAGTTTAGTTGAGCTTGTGTGTGTGTGTGTGTGTGTGTGTGTGTTGATTGAGCAGTGAGAGATGAGAGGCAGCATGTGTGTCTCTCTCTCTCCCTCCTTCCCTCCCTCCTTCCCTCCCTCCTTCTCTCCCTCCCTCTCTTCCTCCCTCCCTCCTTCTCTCCCTCCCTCTCTTCCTTTCTCCCTCCCTCCCTACCTCTCTCCCTCTCTCCCTCTCTCTCTCCTGTCAGTACCAGGGTGCTGTAATTCACCCATTAAAGCTCATTGAGGTTGCCAGGGTTATGAACAGCATCTTGTGGAGGCAAATAAAGTAGAAAAACACGGAGGAAAAAAACAACCAGAGAGAAAACAAGTCTGTGCACTCAGATACTAACACACACACACACACACACACACACACACACACACACACACACACACACACACACACAACACACACACG
>MU551681.1:281473-283973 GCA_024362625.1 Silurus asotus | reverse complement strand
AGAGAGTGAGGAAGAGCAGAATGGCAACATTTATGAGCAGTATACTACACACTAGAATATGATATAAAATGCTGTCCAGTGAGGTGTGTGTGTGTGTGTGCACGAGTGTGTGTGAGCGTAACTTGGGAGGGGGTTGTGTAAGTGGAAACACTTGAATAAAACACACACACACACACACACACACACACACACACACAAGAAGAAAAGGGTTGATTTCCAAAACTCCACAGACGGCTCCCAGTTCCTGTATGCAGTCTCCATTTATCTGTGTAATTACACCATTGTGAGTGTGTGTGTGTGTGTGTGTGTGTGTGTGTGTGTGTGTGTGTGTGTGTGTGTGTTTTGTTTTAGCCTTAATGTTTTAACAGCACGGCACTGTGGGCTAAGTGAGCAAAGGCCAAGGGGCATGTATGAAAAAGTCTATTAGCTCCCACACACACTCACACAAACACACACACACACACACACACACACACACACACACACACTCACACACACACACACTCACACACACACACACACTCACACACACTCACACACACACACACACTCACACACACTCACACACACACACACACTGAGTGTATAAATCTGTTCACATTATAAGCGGTTAAACAGGATACGGATGTTGAACAGGTTTTTGAGGGCAGTGTGGGTGGAGCTTCGTCTCATTAGCCAATCACAAACTGAGGGTTTAATATAATGCAAAGTGAAGGTTATGGTATGATATTGTTAATATTTTATTATTTTTATTATATATTTATGTACTGATGATGAAGACGATGATTAAAATAATGAAGACTGTGGTTGTGATAAAGAAGATCACTGAGAGCGGAAGATAGATGAAGTGAAGAAAAAAGAGCAATACATTTCAATTTATTTAGCATTCAGGACGTTTTCTTTGGTTTATAAATAACCTTAAAATCACAGCACACACACACACACACACACACACACACACACATACACACACACACACACACAAACGCACACAAACACAGACACAAAGACACACACAAACAGACACACACGCCACACATACACACACACACACACACACACACATACACACACACACATACACACATACACACACACGATTGAGAAAAAGCTGTGAACACAGGAGGTAAAGTAAACGACAAAGAGGAAGAAAAGTTTTGGCACTAGTGTCGTCTCTCCATGCCAACTGGGGCCCTGACGGAGCGACAGAACAACGGAAGACAAGTGTAGTGAGGAAGAAAGACGAGTGTGGACAGATGGACTCTGAATGGAAATGGAAAAGAATTACTGGCAACCTAAAAAGCCTACTACAGGAAGGAAAAAGAGAAAGATAGAGAGAGAGAGAAGGCCTTTGTGTTGACAGGTAACAATGTCTTTCCTGCCCTCTTTTACGTTAATCCATCGCTTCATGGGAGAAGAATCCGTCGTTCAGGAGGAGGAGAAGGAGGCAGAGTTTTGAGTGCTGAATCAACCTGCTGCTCATCCTAGTGGTTTAACACTGCTATAACATGGCCACAAGGGGCAGTGTGGAGCTCTAAGACCGCACATCATACACCACCAATAACCTGGAACGTCCTATACAAATCAATCACATGCCTTACACGTGACATCACACTAAGATCACAACTTCAAGATGGAACAGATACACTGTCCCTGTGTAGGTGTGTGTGTGTGTGTGTGTGTGTGTGTGTGTGTGTGTGTGTGTGTGTGTGTGTGTCTGTGTGTTTTACTACTTTCCTGTGGTGATTAGGACGACCTGTTCACAATCTCCCTCGATGACAGCTGTGACAATAGTGACTGTGTGTGTGTGTGTGTGTGTGTGTGTGTACTAACATTTCGTTACAAATGCAGACTTCACACACTCTGAGCAGACACAGGAGAAAAAGATGACAAAACGGAAGAGAAATAAAGCGAGCGATCAAAATTTATTTATAACAAAGAAAATATTAATATATATATTTAAAAAGAATTAAATAGTTAATTATAAATTACTTGCAGTTAAAAGTTGTATTATAATAATACATTAATAATAGTAATGAAGTCAGTGCTTGTGAGTGGTTTATTATTCATTTGTTTATTATTTATTAATTAATAAGTTATTATTATATAGTAATTAATTTATTAATATATTATCTTAGTTTTATGAATGAATTTTGATCCTTGTTTAATTTCACACACACACACACACACACACACACACACACACACACACACACACAAACTGTGTTTGTGATCAGGAATACTCACTGTCTGGGGGGTGTGTGTGTGTGTGTGTGTGTGTGTGTGTGTGTGATCCTGAACTCTGCAGAGTGGAGAACCAATGCAGTAGAACCTGCAGTTAAGAGCCCATGATCTAGAAGAGCAGAGATGAGTTGCCCTGATCTCCCTAACATCCCAGAAGGAATAGAGATGAGAAGATCCAGATGGGAAACTGAGGAGAACCCTGATGTGTTTATTGAGATGTTCCTCCTGAGTGGTGTTAAGAAGAACCGTGACTACT
>MU551681.1:261473-273973 GCA_024362625.1 Silurus asotus | reverse complement strand
TATAATCAATCAGAAGAGAGACAGAGATCAGCAATACTGAATAAAATAGAAAGCAAATAGAATAAAAGCAACAATAAATAGAGAATGTAATATATACAAGAAACATTTAAAGTAGAAGCATAAAATATTTCATATAAAAAACTAAAGAAAATGACGAACAAGTCAATTAAATGATGTAATATAGAATATTTGTTATTGTGTTTGAAATATTCATGAATTATTTGTGTTTATTATTTAATAAATCAATGAATTAAAGCCGGTGATGAAAGTGTTTGATCTCAGCTCGGTCTCTACACTGTAACTACTGTCGCAACAAACTTTAATCAATAAACACACACACACACACACACACACACACACACACACACACACACACTCAGAGAGAGTCCCGTTATAGTCTGAGCGCTCGCTCGGTGCTGCAGAAAACTTGCGCGTGAACTCACCAAAGTTTGCTCGTACTGCAGCGCGCGCTGATCCGAACCGTCTCCGGCCATGGTTGTCTGCAGACGCTCGCGGAGTCCCGGTACCAGAGCGCGCGCGAGAGAGAAAGAGAGAGAGAGAGAGAGAGAGAGAGAGAGAGAGAGAGAGAGAGGCGCACACACACACAAACACACGCCGGAGCTGAAGCCCACCAGAACAGAACGCACGGTGGGGGCACGCGCTGAGCACGGGTACAGTCACGGGCACTGAGGGTTTATGCGCGAGCGTGTGCCATAAAGCGGGCGCGCGCGTCACGCGTACGGATCCACCGGAGAGCGCGTGCTGTGTGACGCCTGCCGGAGTCTGTCCATCTCTTTATGTCTCTTTAGGTTCCTGACGCGAGCCGAGGCGGGACCACGGCGGAAATCACGGGCCACGTCTAAAACCGAACGCTGCCTCCCTACGAAGTGTGTCCCGGAGTGAGCCGCCCCCGGGCCGCGCGTGCTCACTTCACCAGTCCTGGAACACGGACGTGTGCTGATCTGGACGAAGCCAAATGTACCAGGCTCCGCCCCCCTACACTTTCCCTACAATGGTACGGTCCGCTCTCTGAAGTTTTGGTGCAGCGCGAGCACCTCGGTCCGCTCCCGGGTTCACGAGCTCACAAAGTTTCAGCTGCTTTCTAAAGCAGTTCCGTGAAGACCATCAATAAATTATTATTATAATCAACTGTTCATCAATAAACCCAATGTACAGCTTCGATCTACAGCTCATTTTTAATGTTTCCATTCCGAAGTCGAATCTGTTTTTTTATTTATTTATTTATTTCATATGAATGATGAATTGTTCTGGAGATCATGTCGGGAGTCCAGAAGGTAGAAGGTTGATCAGATCTCATGAAAGTTATTATGAGGTCATAGGAAAGATGTTCTTCAGAGAGTCAAATGTAGACTTACATTTATAGAAAGTATGTGCACTTCTGACCATCACAACCAACCATTCTTCTGTGAAGGCTTTCCATTAAGGTATAGTGCATGGCTGTAGGGGGTTAGTGACCAATCAGAGACAAGAGCATTAATGAGATCTGACTGTGATGTTAAGATGTGTAAGGAGTCTCCAGTACCAGTTTATTCTAATGGTGACCAGATAATGAAACCACTTTATCAAAACTTCACCATGATCACAATTGTACATGTGATGAACATCTGTCCAAGATGTGCTTGTGCTGCTGTAACTGTAGATCAGATTAGAGATCATCAGCCTGATGGTCTGCAGGAATGAAGCTGGTGCAGGATCTGATGCTGTGAGAGCAGTCTATGGTTCAGGTTGGCTGGAGCGTCTGATGATCCTTCATGACTGCTCCATGATTCTGTGTCTGAGGTGGTGCAGTTATGCAGCCAGTGAGGATGTGTTCCACGGCCAAGATGTAGAATGATTTGAGGATTTGGTGCTAATGAAAAACATTTTTCTGAGCCATCGAAGGAAAAGAGGAGCTAGAGGGCCTTCTTTATCACTGCCTCAGTGTGAGTGGATTATGTAAAGTTCTCAGTGATATGATTACAGAGGAACTTGCTGTTGACATGCTCCACTGACATCTTATGGATGGTGATGAAGCTGGTGCCAGTGAGTCCGAGAATGCCGAGTAAGCTTTTTTATTGTTGTAGGTGATCAGACCTACCACTGTTGTGTCATATGCAAATCTTTGGCCATCAAGTCCTCCAGTGCAGGAGAATGCTGAGAACAAGCAAAGTGCTGCTCCAGTGTTCAGCAGTGTGCACTCTCACACACTCTCACACACTCTCACACACTCTCACACACTCTCACACACTCTCACATACTCTTATACACTCTCACACACTCTCACACACTCACACACACTCTCACACACTCTTATACACTCATACACTCTCACACACTCTCACACACTCTCACACACTCTCACATACTCTTATACACTCATACACTCTCACACACTCTTATACACTCTCACACACTCTTACACACTTTCTCACACTTTCACACACTCTCACACACTCTCACACACTCTTACACACTCTCTCACACTCTCATACACTCTCATACACTCTCACACACTCTCACACACTCTCACACACTCTCACATACTCTTATACACTCATACACTCTCACACACTCTCACACACTCTCACACACTCTCACACACTCTTATACACTCTCACACACTCTCACACACTCTTATACACTCACACACTCTCACACACTCTCACACACTCTCACATACTCTTATACACTCATACACTCTCACACACTCTTATACACTCTCACACACTCTTACACACTTTCTCACACTTTCACACACTCTCACACACTCTCACACACTCTTACACACTCTTATACACTCTTATACACTCTCACACACTCTCACACACTCTTATACACTCTTATACACTCTCACACACTCTCACACACTCTTATACACTCTTATACACTCTTATACACTTTCACACACTCTTATACACACTCTCACACACTCCTATACACTCTTATACACTTTCACACACTCTTATACACACTCTCACACACTCCTATACACTCTTATACACTTTGACACACTCTTACACACTCTTACACACTCTTATACACTTTGACACACTCTTACACACTCTTACACAATCTCACACACTCTTATACACTCTTATACACTTTAACACACTCTCACACACTTTCACATACTCTTACACACTCTTATACACTTTCACACACTCTTACACACTCTCACACACTCTTACACACTCTTACACAATCTCACACACACTCTTACACACTCTTATACACTCTTATACACTTTCACACACTCTGACACACTCTTACACACTCTTATACACACTCTCACACACTCTTATACACAGTTTCACACACTTTTATACACTTACACACTCTCACACACTCTTATACACACTCACACACTCTTACACACTTTCACACACATTTACACACTCTTACACACTATCACACACTTTCACACACTCTCACACACTATCACACACTCTCACACACTCTTACATCTTTTTTTCACACTGATAAGCACCACTTTATCACTGTGCTGATAAGATGGCACTTTAGCAACTTCAGGGTCTTACACACACACACAAACACACACACACACACACACACACACACACACACACACACGCACACATACATTTACACACACACACAGAAGAAGTGAGAGTTTAATAGCTGGAGGTGTGGTGGTTAATGATTACAGTAAATTGTAAAAGGAGGTCAGAGTGAAGGTCTAGAAAGTTCTGTCAAGGCAAAATTTCACTCCACCGTGTGTGTGTGTGTGTGTGTGGGTGTGTGTGTGTGTGTGTGTGTGTAAACGTCCATGCTGTATCTTCTGTATCTTACCTGATGTAGATAAATGTATTGGCAATGAAATGTTTACACACAAAAGAATTTGGTGATGAAGAGTTTGTGAAATCGTTCACATTATTTGTTTTCACTCCCGGACACTGAAACTCAGTCACTTCATATAAACAAACATATCAAATAAAACAGAACAAATTCCTAAATAACACAGAAGTGGGTGAAAGTATTAGCACCTTATCACAGAAGAAAGTCACCAAATAAGTTCACCATCTTGGGCCCAATCACACTAAAGCTTAAAGAGAATAACTAGAAATAAGGCAGCTAGCTAAAGTCGCTAGGGTCCAACAATCCTGATCTCCATCTTCAGGAGAGAACAGACTTGATCTTCAGACTTGATTTCAGTAAATAAAACACTAAGCTGTGTTATATTACTGTGGTGTAAAAGAAATAAAACACCTGGGGACGTGGTGTTACAGGAAACGAATCAGGTGGTAATTAATTCATGGATTTGATGATGATGATGATGATGATGATGATGATGTTTCATCCTCCAGACAGCTAAACCAGAAGCTACCACAAGATGGCATGTCACTTTTGTTCGCTATGGTAACCCACTGTAGCGTGCCCATTTAAATGTCAGTGTGCTAGCATGTGGTTTGTACATCATTTGTATGCTTGTCTTTTTCACTTTGGGTCGTTCTTCACCTCCACATCATGAACTAACATCCTGTTCCACTCACATCTAGCACTGGTTTACTACCTTCACCTGATGATCCTGTATCAGATGTGTTCCTCACAGTGTAGAGCTGCAAATAGAAGCAGAAATCCAGAAAAACACCAGTAGAACAGGAGAGGACGTGTTAGAGACATGTTAGAGACATGTCTGTGACTGAAGCAGCTCCAGGATGATCCTCCAGGCGATGGAATAAGAGTCAACATGACCCAACCTACACCATGTTCCACTCCGGTTCATCCTGAATGTACTCTTTTCCAAGAATCATGAGTTTCAGCTCCGCCCACAGATCTGCGCTGCTCACATTCAATCATCTGCCCCGATTTTAGACTCATCACCCAAATCACATCTTCACCGATTCATTTATTGTTTTACATAATGTTTGTGTAAATAGCTAATATTCACTGCAACAACAACAACAACAACAACAATACCAACAACAACTGCAACAACCAAATAAGAGAAAACATTATTTACGAAAAAAACAACAACAACTATTTCAGCTACAAAACCATTGCTGTTATTCTCAGATCTGTTTTTAAAGTGAATGCAACAGAAAATTGGACCAGAAATGTAGAAATGATGCTTCAGATCGAAGCTGCTTCCACAGCATCAGCAGCTCCAACAGCATCAGCAGCTCCCACAGCATCAGCAGCTCCCACAGCATCAGCAGCTCCAACAGCATCAGCAGCTCCCACAGCATCAGCAGCTGCAACAGCATCAGCAGCTCCAACAGCATCAGCAGCTCCAACAGCATCAGCAGCTCCAACAGCATCAGCAGCTCCAACAGGAGAAATAATATCAATATGTTAATATGATTTTCATGCTTCTTCATGCAGGTCGATTGGAAACGATTCAGTTTATTGACACAACAAGTGGAAGTCTTTTCCGTCATGGTGGTTGGATTTGTTCTTGTGGTTTATGGTTATGATTCATTATGCTCTAAATATTTTACGGTATACACACACACACACACACACACACACACACACATAAACACAAACACAAACACACACGTCCTGGATGCCAAATAACTAATGACCCAGAATCAGAATGTGAGCTAAAGGAGACACCTCTTCAACATGACAAACATCAAAGACAACATGTCAAACACAGGTCCTCTTCAGGGACGTTAGAATCGTATCTATTGTTCCTACGAAGGAGGTCTGTTTCGGTTCAGAACTTTGATAAAACCAAGGAAAGCCTCGCAGGCTCTGGACGTATTTCAGCTTTTTTGTTGGCGAATGTGTGGATGGAAATGGCTGCAGGCGTGATGATGTGAGCTCATGGAAATGTCTGAGATGTCTGAGATGTCCTGAGGTCACCAGAGATGTTTAATACTTACTGTATACAGATGATTTCTTTAATCACCAACAGCTGCAGGTTCATTTATACAGGTAATATCTGCTGGGCATTCCAAAAAAATGTTCCAGTAAATAAAAACATTGCATGCTCAAGGTCACACTGGACAACAAACAACTAAAGTGTGACCTTCATCCAGTCTGTTTCAGTTCCCAATACACAAATCTCAATTTCAGTGTAGTGATACATTCATACTGACACTCAGGAGGAATTCAACCAAGTGCCAATTTTACCTTTAAATAATTTCACTGGTTGACGATGTCCCAAAAAAATGATATTTTCTATGTAATCATATACTGATTAATAATGTCCCACAGTAACAGTGTCCCACAGTAGCAGTGTCCCACAGTAACAGTGTCCCACAGTAGCAGTGTCCCACAGTCAGAATGTCCCACAGTAACAGTGTCCCACAGTAACAGCGTCCCACAGTAGCAGTGTCCACAGTAGCAGTGTCCACAGTAACAGTGTCCCACAGTCAGAATGTCCCACAGTAGCAGTGTCCCACAGATACATTCATACTGACACTCAGGAGGAATTCAACCAAGTGCCAATTTTACCTTTAAATAATTTCACTGGTTGACGATGTCCCAAAAAAATGATATTTTCTATGTAATCATATACTGATTAATAATGTCCCACAGTAGCAGTGTCCCACAGTAACAGTGTCCCACAGTAACAGTGTCCCACAGTCAGAATGTCCCACAGTAACAGTGTCCCACAGTAACAGTGTCCACAGTAACAGTGTCCCACAGTAGCAGTGTCCCACAGTCAGAATGTCCCACAGTAACAGTGTCCCACAGTAGCAGTGTCCCACAGTCAGAATGTCCCACAGTAACAGTGTCCCACAGTAGCAGTGTCCACAGTAACAGTGTCCCACAGTCAGAATTTCCCACAGTAACAGTGTCCCACAGTCAGAATGTCCCACAGTCAGAATATCCAATGTGTTTGTGTGTGTGTGTGTGTGTGTGTGTGTGTGTGTGTAGAGGGTTCTTTCCTAATTTGCATATTCATTAATAATAATCTATCTGGTCATGTGTGAGGTGGGGGAAGATGCAGCTCTTTCTTTCTTTCTTTCTTTCTTTCTTTCTTTCTTTCTTTCTTTCTTTCTTTCTTTCTTTTGTTTTTCTTTCTTCTGCTTGCGTATAAAGGTGTGTTGCAGGTGAAGGTCACGGCCCCTGAGGTCAAGGCCTCAGCTGAAGCTGAAGCTGAATTTGAAGTTGATAAATATGTTTCTGTAATTAAGTGATATTACAGACCAGAGTGAAGATCCTCACTGTCTGTTCAGTGTCATTACTGGATATATTACTGAATCTCTGAATCTCTGTACCGCAGATCTCTAAATCACCTGCACACCTTTAATCCTGATCAGCTGTCAAAATCCGTCATTCTGAATGTGCTGCACCAGTGGGTGGCCATTAGAGGGAGACAAAGTCTAAACTCTACATAGGTTTCTTCTGCTCTTGGAAAGTTCTACATGAAGGACACAATAATACATTTGTGTAAAATGTTATAATTATTATATCATTATATATTATAGAATTATTATAAATCCAGTGAATTTATAATAATCAACTGGATAAGATTTGATTATTTGAGTGTGACTGTGTGTTTATGAGTCAAATGTGCTGCTTACAAGTTTTATTTTGAAATGTAAAATACAAGTACAACATAAACCTACTGAACTGATGAACCTGACTGTTAGCATTTACTAATGTGACACGGGAATCTTTATGTTTATATATTTTCACTTTGTCTGGAAGAACTGAGAAATTTGTCCTGAGAATTCTGGAGAGAAATTCCTTCCTAATAACTTTTTCTGAAAACATAAATATAATTATTATTAACATTCAGGAATGAAAACAATGATCACTTTTAATCAGTGATGTAGTTGCATGCTCACACACACACACACACACTCACACACACACACACACACACACACACACACACACACACACACACACACACACACACACACTTTCTCTCTTTTGCATGATGAAGATGGTTGGAGAACGAGAGTGCAGCTTTAAACACTTAACTGAAGAGCTGAAGGAATGCCCTGTGAGAAACACACTCACTGGCAACCAGATGTCCTACACACACACACACACACACACACACACACACACACACACACACACACACACACACAGTATATGTCTGAGAGAAAGAGAGAAAAAGAGAGCAAGAGAGAGAGAAAGAGTGTATTTGAGATGAGTGTGTGTGTGTGTGTGTGTGTGTGTGTGTGTCTGAGAGAGAGAGAGAGAGAGAGAGAGAGAGAGAGTATTTGAGATGTGTAATTGTGTGTGTGTGTGTGTGTGTGTGTGTGTGTGTGTGTGTGTGTGTGTGTGTGTGTGTGTGATTGATCAGTGGCAGAAGACAATACAGGTCACATATGGTCCGCATTTGTCTAACATAAAAGAACAACCTTTTGGTGTGTGTGTGTGTGTGTGTGTGTGTGTGTGTGTGTGTGTGTGTGTGTGTGTGTGTGTGTGTGTGTGTGTGCATGTGTGTGTGTGTGTTTGGAAGACATCCTACAGAAGATACTGTGGCTTACATATGGTCTGGCTCTGTTGAACATAAGAAAGATCTTGTGAACCAGAAAATGTGTGTGTCTCTCTGTGTGTATGTGTGTGTGTGTGTGTGTGTGTGTGTGTGTGTGTGTGTGTGTGTGTGTGTGTGTGTGTGTGTGTGTGTGTGAGGCCCGCATCTGTGTGTCACATTTCCCCTATTTGTTAAATCCAGATGAAGAGAAGAAAAGGGAGAAGAGGATAAAATAGAAATCTAACAGAGAAAAGAGAAGAAAGAAAGAAAGAAAGAAAGAAAGAAAGAAAGAAAGAAAGAAAGAAAGAAAGATTTGGTCAAAATGATGATTTTTATAGTCTGTACGTTTTCACGTGATTTCTGCCCAAGTGACTGTAAAAAGTGAATCCGTGTCACATGAAAGGACGTAAAAGTGGAAGCAGCGTTCTCCTAATGAAGATCTGTTCTTCACTCACACACTTTCTGAAGGTGCTCCAGATCAGAGGCTGAGTTTATGGACTGCATCATCACAAGAAAGAAAAGACAGAATGGATCTTTATACTTGTCTCAGGAACTTTACAGCAGAGTGAAATTCTTTCTTCACAAATCCCAGAGATGTTAGTTAGCTGGGGTCAGACATAATGAAGTGCCCCCTGGAGCACAGTGGGTAAAAAGGGCCTTACTCAGGGATTGGCACAAGATTGGCAACTTGGCAATATAAGGGCTTGAACCCCCTGACCTTCTAATCAGTAACCCAGAGCCGTAATCACTGAGTTACCAACTGATAATAGATTCAATTTATACCTTCCCAGACTTCCAGACCTATAATATGGATAATAACTGGTGACAAGGACACCAATTCTCCAGGCCAACAACAAGGACACCAGACTTTCAGACTTCCAGTGAAGACATCAGCCCACCAGCTCTACACCTAGGACACCAGAACACCAGGCCTATAATATTGACATATGACGAGAACACCAGACTGACAGCCCTACAAGGATATCATTCCACTAGGACAACATCTAACACACCCAACCACCAAATCAATAAAAAACACACCAGAACACCTGCAGCAAGACTGAGGTTATGAAAAAGCTACTACCAGACCTGCAATTAGGAAAGCTTACTGCTGATTAAGTGATGGTCCAGATCATCTCCACTGGGAACACTGTGTGTGAGAGGAACACGTCCTGGGTGATAAACCAGGAAAACAAAAAACTCGTATCTTTAAAAGGTAATGGGTCAGAGCTGAGGGACATTCTTCCTGGGGGGTGGAGCTAAGTTCTTGGTGAGAAAAGGATAAACACAACCCTGAAATTTACAAAGGTCCATAACATTGTGACATTAAAACTAAAGATTTTCCAAAAAATATTCCCAACCAAAAAATGCTCATGAACAGATCTAGAAGAACTGGAAAACTTTCAGTTCTCCATCAGAAGAAGCAAGTTCTTATAAAGAACACTTTTATTGATTTTTGTTCAATAACGCACTCAATAAATACGAAATACAACATTCATCAGAATAATTAGATGGCAAATATTATAAAATATTAAAAATAGGGATTAAAAAAAACAAACAAACAAACAAACAGACAGATAACATCGGGTGCAACACTAATGGGCGGAGCTAATATAAAAAAGCTCCTCCCTTTAATTAGTCAATACTTTCCACTGGAGGAGCAAAATCTTCTATCAGGCACTTTCATCGAATGAGACGTCAAGGCTTATTGGCTGAGAAGTGACAGAAATTTGCATATTCTAATAAAGTGATAAACTGTAGAAGCACAGTATAATGCTGTTTATGAAAGTATATTAGACCTGTGGAAGCATATGTGAGTGTGTGTGTGTGTGTGTGTGTGCGTGCGTGTGTGTGTGTGTGTGTGTGTGTGTGTGTGTGTGTGTGTGTGTGTGTGTGTTTTTGTGTGTTTATATGTGTGTGTGTGTTTTTGTGTGTTTATATGTGTGTGTGTGTGTGTGTGTGTGTGTGTGTGTGTGTGTGTGTGTTTTTGTGTGTTTATATGTGTGTGTGTGTGTGAGTGTGGGGGGCTGCATGTGTGGGTTTTACATTCACTCATTGCCACCCAATGAGTTTACGGCTGCACACACACACACACACACACACACACACACACACACACACACACACACACACACACACACACACACACNNNACGCGTGCACACACACACACACACACACACACACACACACACACACACACACACACACACACAAACACACACACACACACCATACCACCCATCGTCAAGAAAATGTATAGCATGTGTGTCTCTGTTCTGAAGTTTGCTTCGAGTCCAACAAAAAAGAGTACAAAAATACAGCAAAAAAAAAATTCTATATTTTTAGAAAGTCACGAAGGAACTGTATCCAGTGCAGAAGCTTCGTCCTTTTTCCCTTCTTTCTTTCCTTCCTTCCACATCTTTCTTTCCTTCCTTCCACATCTTTCTTTTCTTCCTCAGAGGCCCTCGTTCTTCCTCTCTCACTTGTTTATTTCCAGGTTTTTCCCTTTAATCTTTTTCTCCGCTCGTGTTTCTGTCGCTTCTCGACCAGTTCGCCAGCGGCCCACTCGAGAGAGGGACGAACAGACAGACGGATGGATGGACAGATAGGGCTGAGGATTAAAACATTTTAGGAGGACATTTGGGTCAGTGCCTCCAGCTTTTCTTTTTCTCCTCCATCTTCATCATTTCTTCTTCCTTAGTGAAAACATCTATAAGAAGAAAATAATGAAATGAGAAATTGCAGATCGACAAGTTTTCGAGCAGAAATCATGTGTGTGTGTGTGTGTGTGTGTGTGTGTGTGTGTGTTACCTGCACACTCAGGACAGCACTTCCCCTCTCTCCGTGTGATGTTGCTGCAGCTCAGTAGTGGACATTGTTTTCTCTGACACTTTGTGACTCCGTGCTGAATGTCAGGAGAAATGAAGCATGATTAATTCCAGGCTGAAACACTTTTGAGATTTGGGATTTTATTTGTCAGATTGTGAGTCTCTGATTGGAGGAAGTTCACTTACGTCACACCAACATGTGATGCACTTCATCTCTCCAACCAGTGGGACTCGAGGATGCCAGTTCTCACTGTTCTGATAGTAATTCTTGCCGAACTTGCAGTGTCTCGGCCCGTCGCCCTGCATCATCTCACCCTCCTCTAAAAGGGGCGTGTCCTCAGCTGGACACTCCTTACAGCAGTCCGAGGGGTTGCGTCTGATTGGTCGGCTGCAGGTGAGCAGAGGACAGGTGACTTTCTCGCAGTGAACTTCTCCAGTAGAGCCCTAAAGGTACAAATGAAGGTGAGGAATTAAACAAGTTGTTTCCATTACTCCATAAACAACCCAATAAACAACCCAATAAACAACCCAACAACCCTGAATATGAGCACATTAATGACGTGTGTGTGTGTGTGTGTGTGTGTGTGTGTGTGTGTGTGTGTGTGTGTGTGTGTGTGTGTGATGTAATCTTACCTTGCAGGTGCACACGGCGCACTTGATGTAGCCGAAAGGAGGTACAAACGGATGCCACACGGTTCCAGGTGCGTGCATTTTCTGATCACCTTCAAAATAACACCCTGAATATAAACAATAAACAGCAGCAGGTTACATAACGCTGAATCTCCTGAGCTGGAGCTCAGACAACATAACACACCAGGACTTTTCAGTACGTTCAAGGTCATTAAAGTACAAACAAAATTCGATCCAGGATTGTGGAAGATAAATATTTGTTTAGGTTTGGCTTCAATGAGCTCACCTTCTGGATGTTCCTCAACTTTCTCTGCAGATGTGATCTCCTTTGGGACTTTTCTCTCTGAGAACAAAGTTCAGAAGAAAACATGTTACATGCTTGTTTCAATGAAAAGTGAACAAATAAACACACCAGCAGTTTTTTTCAGTTACAGCAGCGTTATTTCTGTCAGATCTTTCACCAGGGTTCTGTAGCTTCATATAAAGTTCTGTAGGATATATATAAGATGTTTACCATCACACTCAGGGCAGCACTTGTCCTCGGGCTGGTAGGTGTGAGGACATGTCAGCGCAGGACACATGACCGGGTCACAGATAACCGTCTTCTTCTGGCAGGTGCAGGTGAAGCAG
>MU551681.1:243973-253973 GCA_024362625.1 Silurus asotus | reverse complement strand
TCCTTCTGGCTTAAATAAGAAGAACAGTTTGGCGGAGAGTCTCGTGGGACTAAACTCGCATGAAGCCTGGTGCCGCACGCGCGAGCGGCGAAATACGGACACGTCACGTTGACTAACAACTGCGTCGCACAGATTATTCACTGATATAACATCACACACACACACACACACACACACACACACACACACACACACACACACACACACTTGAACTAGCGCACTATGTAGGGAACCCTGGAGAACCCTAGATTTTTAAGTATCGTGAAGATGTTCTGGGTTCCTCTGTGCAGGTTCCTGGAGGTCCCTTTCAGAGGTTCTGCTAAATAAATTAAGAACTTTTCCCAAAAAGTAAAAGTGCTCCAGCTAATAACAATAAAGTCTGCATACTAATACTACTAATAATAATAATAATAAGCACCCGTGTTAAATTCTGGGTTCCTTTGGGAACCATGCTGGATGACCTTCTGATGGTGGAGCAAATGGATGTAAGATGTTCCAGGAAACTTTTAGTTTTCTTTTGTGCGAAAAAAAAAAAAATTTGTGGAACTCTCAAAGACCTTCGAGGGAAAGAATTTGGATTCGATGTGGAGCTTCTGCTGTTTTATTTTTCTAATAAAAGAAGAAAGAGATCCCAGCATGCTCCTTCACACTGGAGCTTCTGCTGGTGAGACTCGTACCTTTTTGTTTGGATAATTTGTTTAGAGGAATGAAATGAGGACAAAGATTAGAAGATGAAGTTTAGAGTCTGACTCCAACTTGGACCTGTGGTGCTATTGGACTGGAATTTCAACTACAAAAGATCTGATCTCCAGACCCTGATCTCCAGACCCTGTTCCTGGCCCAGTGTTGATGTGATGATAAGACAGTGGTAAATATCAGTGATATGGTATCGCGGGTAAATCAGGGTTCATTGAGCAGCACTTACCGGACACTCCTTTGGACGGAACCGGTTCTCTCTCGGGCTGGATGGGCAGCGCGGCCCCGGACTTCATGCGGGAAGCTTCGGCCACCGGGAAACGCCAACAGCTCAGCAGCACGAGCAACACGGAGCACAGCAGCACGCGTACACTCTCCATCCCTCCTCTTCCTCCTCCTCCTCCTTCTCCTTCTCCTCCGTTAGTCTGCTTGGGGAGAAGAAAACTTCTCCTCTTTCTTCAGGCTCTTCAGTAAACCAAAAAATGCGCGCAAATGAGAAGTATCTAATTTACCTGGGTTCTCTGTGTGTGTGTGTGTGTGTGTGTGTGTGTGTGTGTGTGTGTGTGTGTGTGTGTGTGATCTCTAAGCTAACTAATACAGGGTTCGGCGCAAAACGAAGTCAGGAGCTCGAGCTGCTGTGTGTGTGTGTGTGTGTGTGTGTTCGTCCTGCGCGAGCGCTCTCGGTTTTATAAACGGAGCGGGAGGGGGCGCGCGCGAGGAACGGACACTGGGGAGGGGGTGGCGGTTGCAGGGCCGAGCTCGTGAACCTCGTTACCTGTGTGTGTGTGTGTGTGTGTGTGTGTGTGTGTGTGTGTGTGTGTGTGTGTGTGTGTGTGTGTGTGTGCACTTTGAACACTGATAAATAATAAAAAGTAGATTTTGTGTTTTTGATCTTTGTTGTTTTTTTTCCTTCTGAAGGAATTTTTGGCATTATTTCATCTCCTCCCTGATCATCTCCTCCCTGATCATCTCCTCCCTGATCATCTCTCACATCCCATCACATATACAACAGCAAGAAACTGAAACAGAAGCAGGAAATAAGGTGCAGAAGCTCCACATAGTGATCTTAGATAAAGGGTGGAGGAACACCATCAAACATGAACATTTCTACTTTAAAATAATAATTAAGATGATAATAATAATAATATTAATAATAATAATAATGATAATAATAATAATAGTGATGAAGAAGATGATGAAGATGATGATGGTCTGTGTGATGATAAAAACTTACAATCGGAGAACAAAAACTCCAAAAAGATTTTTATTGGTTTTCGTGTCTTTTTTGAGGAACTGATGAATCCTTTTATCCCTTTTAAGATAAAATTAATGAATCTTTTTTTTTTTTTTTTATCTCAGAACCTTTAGAACATCATCATCATCACTTCATCACTTCAAACACACCCTGATATGACATCAACTCCACATCAGCAGTGGAATATGAAAGGAAATCATTTCACGCATTATGTTTGTGTGAATGAGTGTGTTCCTGCTCACTTCCTTTATTCACAACATTAACATCAACCCTATTAATATTCATGAGGCTTCTTCTAAAAAACTAAACCCTCTCTCTCTCTCTCTCTCCCTCCCTCCCTCTCTCTCCCTCTCTCTCTTTCTCTCTCTCTCTCTCTCTCTCTCTCTTTCTCCCTCTCTCTCACTCTTTTTAGATGTAGTGTGTATAAAATGGGTTCGATGATACACACATTTGATGAATATCGAGTTCCTTTAAAGTGTAAAAGTAAAAGAAGAAACATCTGGAAAAACGCAGACTCTCAAAATGATGTTGTTGTTTTTTTAAGAATACACTGAAGAAAAGAAGGAAAGAAACGTCATGACCCCGAAAGTTTCGTTAGTTTGATTCATGAGTGAAAATAAAGCTGATGGAAGGAAACTCAGCACTTTTTGGTTGAGGATTTTGTTCCTCTTGTCCTCTTGGTCTTCAGCTGAATCTCGGGATTCTGAGGTTTTCTTTTTCTTTTCTCCATCAATCTCTTCATTTTGGAGTTTTTTTGTTGTCAGAAGTGTTTTATTTTGTGCGTCGGTTCTGCTCTGCCCGTTATACTACTACTACTACTAATAATAATAATAATAATGATGATGATTATGATGATGATGGTGGCTAATGAAGGTGTTGTAGGTGATTAGAAGTTCCCTTTGGCTGTATCTCGGTTCTCTGCAGGGGCTTCAGGGTCATTTCCCCCTCTCTGCCTTCATCCCTTCATCCTCTCTCTTTTTGAACGGAATAATGGAATAGTAAAATCATAAAATTAAATAATGGAGCTGTAAACACCCCAGGGGGACGAGCACGCGCACTGGAGTGGGGGCAGAGGGGCAGGTTTTTTTTTGTTGTGAATCGAAGGAGCCTCTGTCTCGCGCTCCGTTCCGGAACCTTCCGTCCATGCACATGCTAAACACCGAGCAGAAAACAACGCGATCAATGATAAAGGAACCGGGCAATAAAGGACACCAGGGGGCAACAACTACACCACCAACAGGGGTGTAAGGAAAGAGAGAGAGAAAGAGAGAGAGAGAGAGAGAGAGAGAGAGAGAAAGAAAAAGAGAGAAAGAGAGAGAGAGAGAGGGAGAGGGAGAGGGAGTGAGAACAGTGTACTTTTCTTTGCAAAAATTCTTACATATATAAAATGACGTCACTGATCAACCAACTAAATAATTAATATAAAAAGTGTAAAATTGCCCTTAAACGTGGATTTGATAAAAAAGCAGAATAGTTTTTAACACGCATTTATTTTATTCACATTGTTTATTATTTATTTATGTATTTAATTTATGAATGTACTTTTTGTCAGTAAATGTTCTGTATTGTTTGGTGCATTTGTTTTGAATAAAAACATTTACATGTCCTCCTCCATTAATAGGTTCCTCACTAAGCTGCATTAAGGATCTGCTTCCAGAAGCTCCCTGGGCTCGTGAGGTAACAGAACCTGAGGTTCTGGAGTAACTGCATGTGTGGAAAGTGTGCAGCTTCTACATCAGCTTCAGTACAATAAGTGTGTAGTGCACTGGGACTGTGGAGAAGATAGCAGCAGGAGAACATTCAGAGGAACCACACAGGGTACAGCAGGGTATTAAGACTTTGGAGTTGTTTATGTTGCTTTGGGAAGGTTCCGTTAGGAGTGTAACCCTTAGCAGTGTCCTCATCACTCTGGAAATTTGTTGGAAAAGTTCTTGAAGCGGCAGATTAACCTGAACTTCAGTACAAATATTAGATTCACCTTCATTTCTTCACGTCACTGCTCACACCATTAAATCCATTCCATCATTTTAGTGTGTGTGTGTGTGTGTGTGTGTGTGTGTGTGTGTGTTATTTTCTCACGCTCTCGTTGCATTAACACCAAATGGTTTATCAGTGTGAGTGTAAACAGGCATGTGAGACGAACCGAAACGGAGCCGCTAAACATCCATTCAGCTCTCCATCACAATATACACAAGCAAATGGCATTGGGAGGTGTGTGTGTGTGTGTGTGTGTGTGTGTGTGTGTGTGTGTGTGTGTGTGTGTGTGTGTTAGCGTTTACAAAATGAGTTGACAGTTTACCGTTAAGGTGCACGCTGCTGCGTCACTTTTCATGGAGATGTCGCCCATTATGCGCGCGAGGGCGGAGGTGTGTGTGTGTGTGTGTGTGTGTGTGTGAAGGCGTTTTCACACCCTCTCGCGCCCTCATCCGCTCTGTTCAGTGCGCGTGAGAATGGGCATCGATGATGGCCTGTTTGCATTTAATCACGAGGTGCTAACCGGAGTTAGTTATTAGCTCATCGCGCGCGCGCCGGACGGTGATTCATTAAGGAAGCTGGAGAAGAGAAGTGGAGCAGAATGGAGCAGAATGGAGCAGAATCATCTCCCCCTCAGCAATAATCACCTCGGAGCTGATGTGGATTCACCTAACAGTCACTTCCCCACCATCACATCACCACAGGTGGCGCTACTGAAATCAGATCACCTGCACTATTAGTGTGCAAAAGTTTACACCCCACCTTTCTCCTTCCACTGGTTTCTGTGTAAAAAACACGCAGTTTCTGCTTTATAATTATTTATCTGCAATTAAAAAGCAGCTGAAGTGATGTGTAGACAAATACACAAACACACAACACACTTCCTCCTGAGCCTCTGATTAAATAAAATTAATCTATTGATCATGTATTTGGATCAAAAAACTATAAAGTCATTTAAGTTTAATAGCGTGAATGTTTTGTCAACGTTTCTTCTTTTTTATATTTTATTTTTGAAGTTTTTATTTACGCTTTAAAAAGTAGGAACAAAGGTCTTGTGAACAATTCAATCATTTCCTCAAACAGTTCATTCAATCAACAAATAATCCAGCCATCAAAACTGCTCAGCCTCTGTGTGTGTGTGTGTGTGTGTGTGTGTGTTAGGATTTATACCAAAGCTTTAAATAAAGTATATTTGTATTTATGAGAGTGAGACAATGAGAAAAACAAAACAGAAAAACTGAAGACATCAGCAACACTGATACACACAATTGGTGAAGCTTTAGATGTACTTCAGTGATGCATGAAGTCCATGTATGAAGATAAAAAGGTTACCACATTACTAAAGAGTTATTTTTCGTACCTGCTCCAGATTTCTGTAGAACAAAAACATTTTGACTCATAATGAATGAAAGCTGAGAGCATGACTATTTAAAAGATATTTGTAAGAAGATTTTACCTCCACCATGTTCTTCTTGGAGCAGTGAGGTAAAGTTATGGCCTGAAATAAAACCTGAACTCAGCTAGAGGTTAATCATGTGATCTAACTGGTAAATAAACGAGAATAAAACTGATGATGTGAAAAAATGATGCGTTCATCAAATCACGTGAATAAATAAAACATATAATAAATAATATAAAATAAATGAATTTTTTATAATTGAATTACACAAATAATGTAAATGAGGAAATTATTACATTTAGTAAAAAATAAAAATAATATCTGTGAATAAATATGAAAATGAAAAGCTGCACTACATGTGATAAGCGTGTGATTATTGTCATGAGGAGTTCACGGAGGCTTCTGTAAAACTCACAGTGTGGAGTTTCTCCACACCAGCGTCAGAACCTGCTCAGGGTGTGTGGGTTCTTTAGGAGAAGTGATGGAGATGATTATGAATACAGATTTATTCTGTTATATGATGATGTGCTGATGGTGTTATGAGACACATTATGTCAGATAGCATGATGCTAAACTGAACTTCCATTACTCATGAGCAACAGTAGCTTCTTAGCTTAATTGCATATGTAAAGAAAAGAAACCACAAAAACACACTGACGGAACATACACACCTTCATCTCATTGATCAGACTGGTGAATCATTTAGTTTCCAATAAATTCTCTGAATGAGCACAAAACGACAAAATTAATGACAAAATAAAACAGAATGTACTCAGCATTTTGTAAGTTTTGTCTTTTTTAGAGATTGTGGGCGTGAACACTTCATTTTCACAAAAGCAGGAAGAAAAGTTAGAAGTAAATCTGGAGGGAATTTCTTCATTCCGTTTGGCCACAAAAACATTTACACACAACTTTATTGAAAGATAAAAATAAACGAGGCTGAGTGTTCGGAAATGGCTAGGGTTATAACAAACACACACACACACACACACACACACACACACACACACACACACACACACACACCACAACTGACGCCATGAGGTGTTTATCAAGTCCAGACATCAAGTCTCACACACACACACACACACACACACACACACACACACACACACACACACACACAGTGAGTAAGTGTGTACGCGGCTCAGTAATAGGTTATGATAAACTAAACAGATGAGAGAAAAGAAATGGAATGAACGAGTGTAACGTCGCTGTCATCGGGTCGCAGTAAATCATTTCCACATGCCAAACTCCAAACACACACTCAGAGTCTCACATTTCTACACAATTCTCACAGCACTGACACACACATTCAAACACTCAAACCAAATAATAACCATCAGCTGAATGAATTTATTTATCAGCTACACAATGAACTAGATTTTGGATTCAATGTTCTCCAGATGATCAACACTCAGCCAGCACAAGACACTACTGAGTTCCTCAGAGTTCCTGTGCAGGATGATGTGATGTGAGGATGATGGAGGTCAGGGTGGAGCTGGAGGTGGAGCTGCAGCTGGACATCAGACCTGAATCAGAATCTGAAGCTGCCATTTCTTCAAACTTCTGTATCACAGGCCTCACTGACCCAAACGCAACGTCCCGCCTCCACTGCCAACGCCCCGCCCCTTCAGGGCCCCGATAGAAGGAGTTACGACTCAGAAAGACATGATTGGGTGGTGGCAGGCCTGGGCGGACCTTCAGCCTTCCCTGGCCCAGTTGAAATGCGGGTCGAAGAGGTGGAGTAAAGATGGACGGGATCGCGGCAAGAAGTTCTTCAGTTAGAGGGTTGTGAAAGGTGAGGGAAGCCCCACCTACATTTAAGAACACGCCCACCGTTTTGAGCTGTGGTGGAATCGAGGGGAGGAGCTCATGCCGCCCGTCAAACACCGCATGGAATCCAGAGCCACGCCTCTCAAACCACCATGTCTCACCACCAGCCAATGAGATCACACCTGCAGGACAGGGGGCAATAAAATACCAAACGCAACGCTGTGCTGCTCCTGGATTTCATTTCAAACTAAATTAGTGTCAGAATAAAATAATAATAATAATAATAAATTATTATTATTATTATTATTATTATTATTATTATTATTGTTATCATTATTATAAATTAACAATTTATATTTTTGTTTACATAGAAGGCAGTAAGAAGTCTGGGATTAACGTGGATGAGACAGAGGAAGTCAGTGATGGAAACATCATCAGCTTTACTCTGCTTGTGTTCTAGTGTTTTGTGGCATTTTTTCCTCATAACGCCGAAATGAACTTATTTGAGAAATACATCATTCGAATCTGTAAAGGATTTATTTGTATTTGTTTACACTCAGAAAAACTCAACGCTGTGCTTTTGTAAAATTAAAAAAAAACAGACAGGGGGCGCTCTCTGCCGTCTCTCTTTTCGTCCTCTCTCTTTACAGACACACAAATAAAACAACCCGAATCTACATAAATATTTGCCTCATAGACATTATATATACACACCAGACACCATATATAATATATAACTCAAAATGACTACTTTTAAATCATTTACATTTCAAACAAATATTATCTCGTTCTGTATTTGTCCATGTTGATTAATCTTGAGTTAACTCATGTCAATCATGTGATTAATTATAATTAAATATTTTATTCCATTGACAGCTCTAATAGTAATTAATAAAATGTGAGGTTCAGTTTCCAGCGTGACACTAAAACAGGTAGTAATAATCACTAGTTTTTATTATTTTTGTTACATTTTGCGAATGTATCTCGTACTTTTAAGTTTTAAGATTATTTGATAAATAGAATATAAAAATCATTTATGTTGTTATTTTTATTCAAAGTACAATTTTAAAGTTTTATGTATAAACATTACAATCTAATCATTTGTAGCAGCTTTCTAGACATTTACAATTTCTAATAAATGAATTAATATTTAATATATTTATTACAAATATTTTTGTTGTGCCATGTTATTGTGTTGTATTCCTCACCAATACGATAGAGGGCGCTGTTACACACATCCACCTCCCAGTAGTATTGTCCTCTCCGGATCTCCACATCAGCACACACCTGAGGAAGAGACGTGCACAGATCACGAGCCCCAGTTTGACCTCCAGAGTCCTTGAAGGTCACCGCGAGGGCGGAGTTAGTGATCTGAAGGGGCGGGGCTATGGAGGAGAAGTCTAAAGTGAAGAGTAGGCCTGAGGAGGACAAAGATCAGAGAAGAAGAAATATAATTTAGAAATATGTAAAATGAAATAACAGCAGATAATAATTGATTGGTTTATTAGTTTGTTTGCAGATCGAGTGATGGGGAAGATGTTTGAGAGATTGTACTTTACCTGAGACAGAACGTTCCATCTCCTCCTCGGACAGATCCATGTCTCTTCCTGCAGCTCAAACACACCAAACACACAGCAGGTTCCATCACTTACACACAGGTTCTTCACTTCTTCACCAAGAAACCTTTAAAGCTTTCAGAACCTCAGAACCCTACAGCTGAGTGATACCCAGTTCCCTTCCTCCTATCACAGATCAAGCTGAGCTCTCCTACTTATTACAAAAACCCTGGAAGTAAAAGGAATGATGAAGAGAGCATGAGAACAGATAATGTTCAAAGTGAACGACTTTCTGACACCCTGAGAACCCTTCTTAATGCGAGGAACCTGTGAAGAACCTGTAAAGAACCTTTAGAGAACCATATATTTCAAGTAAGTAGCATGAAGGTAAATGTTAAACTCCACAGACTCTAGATGGTCAGAAGAAAATGCTAAGCATTAATATAAACTTTCCACCAAAACCACACAAAAGTGTTCTTCATGATTTCTTTAGGGGTTCATTAGAGAATTTAAGAATTAAAGAACCTTCCAAGTGTTACTGATCTATATTGGTACCTGTAAAGTGTTCTTCAGGGTTCTCTGTTTGTTCTCAGGTTCTACTCTGAACACTTTCTGATCTGATATTGCATTTGATACAGAACTTTGAACTTACAGACTTTTAATGGTTCACTCAGAGGAACCACCTACTGTTCCACCATTTCACCTGGTTTCTGTACTGTCGATTCCCTGATCTTCTCCTCATTCACATCCTCCTCTTGGACACCACATCCAGGATTATTGGTCGCTGTGGGATCAAGGGGCAGGCATGTGGTAGCAGTCGACCAATCAAAGCAGGGCAGTTCAACGCCGTGGCAACAGCGTGGGCAGAGGACGGTGCAGATGGTACGAGATACGTGAGACACACATCGTTGTGCAGACTTGGGTTTGTCTAATCGTGCTTTCTGTGTTAAACACCGCCCACAAAGGGTGTGTGCACAGGGCAGGAGGAGGGGCAAATCGAAGTTCTGCCCACACAAGGAGCACAAAGAGGAAGTGATGTCATCTTTATCTTTCTCTTCTTCATGGTCATGTGACTGCGGTGACTGGGCTGTTCTGTGGCGTGGAATTATTCCTTTCATTAGTGTGGCACTACACACACACACACACACACACGCATGCACACACACACAGACACACACACACAGACACACACACACAAACATGCACACACACACACACACACACACACACACACACACACACACACACGCATGCACACACACAGACACACAGACACACACACACATACACACACACACACACACACACACACACACACACACACACACACACATACACACACAA
>MU551681.1:233380-236588 GCA_024362625.1 Silurus asotus | reverse complement strand
TGTGTATGTGTGTATATATATATATATAAATATATGTGTGTGTATGTGTGTGTGTATGTGTGTGTGTGTGTTTGTGTGTGTATGTTTGTGTGTGAATATGTGTATGTGTATATATATATATAAATATATGTGTGTGTATGTGTGTGTGTGTGTGTGTGTGTGTGTGTGTGTGTGTGTGTGTGTGTGTATATATATGTGTGTGTGTGTTTGTGTGTGTATGTTTGTGTGTGAATATGTGTATGTGTATATATATATATATAAATATATGTGTGTGTATGTGTGTGTGTATGTGTGTGTGTGTGTTTGTGTGTGTATGTTTGTGTGTGAATATGTGTATGTGTATATATATATATATATAAATATATGTGTGTGTATGTGTGTGTGTGTGTGTGTGTGTGTGTGTGTTTGTGTGTGTGTATATATTTGTGTGTGTTTGTGTGTGTGTGTGTGTACCTGTAGTGTTCAGGTGCATGTTTGTCGGTCAGCAGCTGTAGGTATGTGGACTGAGATCGTCTCTTCATGCACCAGTTCTGCTCGGTGATTGGTGGAGAGATTATTACATTATATAAGATTTTAATACATTCACACCACACACTGCTGCTGAGTGCTGCGTCCTGATTGGTCACGAGGTTTATATTAATGCTCTGATTCTGATACGTATCGTTTCCATAGTAACGGTTCTGTAGCATGGAGGTCTTATTAACTTGAAGCTGTTAGCCTTCACATCTGCTTTTAGAACTCCCAGCTGAAATGCCCTTCCTAACTTTAAATGTTAACAGTTCCTGATAAAAGTGAGATAATAAGTTATGAAGATGAAGTGTCATGGACATACAGTTCCTGCATTGAACATTACTTTATGTCATGTATAAATAAATGAAATCAGTCCTGGAGCAATCCAGGAACGTACTGGGTTGACATTTATATTTCAAATTTTATAAAGATGATAAATGTATCATGAAAAATGAGATGCCTACAAACATTTATCTGAGACTATGTCTGATCCTTTTCTCCATCACTTTGTTTGAGGGTCACCTGCTAAACTCAGGTTTCCATTCATTCAGTCTGCATTCAAATGAATGGTTGAGAGTTCAGGACACTGATATAAATGTTTGGCTGATTATACGACTGGACAGAGTCATATACATATATATAAATCTAATAATCATCATTATGAGCAGCAGCAGTCATAATAAAGCCCTGTGTGTAGTTCAGGGAGTTCAGTAGAATGATACAAACACGGAGCCTGATTGGTTAAATTCCCACCACCTGAAGGTCTGAACTGTTAACGTGTCTCTATGTGAACATGCCCAGGGCTGATGAACAGACTCCACTTCACCTTATTCTGTAAGATAAATTATTTTCATCCAAGTGTGTGTGTGTGTGTGTGTGTGTGTGTGTGTGTATACCTGGGCGAAGGCTATAAAGAACAGCTGCTCATGTGTGTACTTGAGGCCTGGGAGCGGTCGCTCTGGACCATGATCTCTCACCCACTTCTGATACGCCTGCACAGACACAGACACAGACGTGTGTGTGTTTTTAAAGAGTTGAGAAGATGAGTGTGTGGAGACAAGATGAGATCTGTGTTGGTGATGAGGAATTCTAGGTGAGTATCAGAACCAGTAGATTTATTAGTTGATTGACAGGTGATTGAGTAACATATTGCAGGATTAATAAAGAAACTATTTTTAGACTGATTTGATGGACAGGTTATTTAGTGAGGACGTTATGATGAGTGAGGGACAATCAAATGGAACTCACATAGTAAGAGAGTTTCAGCCCTCCAAGATCAGCGATGTTCTCTCCGAGTGTGAGACGCCCGTTTACCTATACACACACACACACACACACACACACACACACACACACACACACAGTTATACACCAGTAATTTACTCTTTAATGCATAAATTATTAAGTCACAAAGTAAATTTTTTATGTTTAATTTTAAACAAAATCATTCCAATCATTGTTTTTTCAGTATTTATTATTTTGAGGAGGTTCTGCCTCACATCTGCCCACTGGACATCCTGCATGAAAGGATTAAGTGTGAAACAGCTGGTGTTTTGTGTGTATTTAAGCTTCATCTCTTGAATAATTCATTGAATTGTTTTTATTATAAATGTTCAATTATTTTAAATGATATTATAATTATATTTACATATACATATATTATTTCTCTCTCTCTATATATATATATCTATCTATTGTCCCGTACACATCTACTTTAATTGAATTAAAAATGTAAACCTGTGTTGAATCTTCTGCACATTTCTATGCTGCACAGAGCTTCTATGTATTTACTGTACATATATGTACACACTGAGCTGCTCCTCTGCTGCAGGTAGATGTTACCTGTACAATACACAGTGTTTAGATATTCAGCAGGTGTGTTCTACAGTGTGGTTCATTGTGAAGATCAGATGGGCTGAACGGAACCAGGCAGGCTGCAGGAGGAATCTACAGACCATGTGCTCCACATGTATGGATGCTACAAACTCCTGGTGGAAGCAGTAAGGTGTGATAATGTTGTTGTTCGCTCACATGCTGGTTGTAAACAGTAAAGTTGTTGTACAGTTTGATGATACACTCTGTTTTCTTCTGGAACTTTCTGTAAGACTCTTCAGTCCACCACTGCTTCAGGTTACCATGACGATCATACTGACCACCTAACACACACACGCACACACACACACACACACACACACACACACACACACACACACACACACACACACACACACAATAAGAACAGACTAGGTAGTGTTGAGTTTAAGAAGCTCTTATCCAGAGTCAGGTAAAGCTGTACACTAGCAGTTCTACTGAAACTGTAATAAACCTCTTTTTTTTTTTTTTTTACAAAAGTAAAAGCAACACAGGAAATAAGTAAAGAAATGACGTTGTTCCTGCTTTTACCCCAGACAGAACAGAGAAGCTGATGTCATGGATCAAAATATTAGAGGTTTCATTAAATGTGATTTAAAGGAATCTGGACTGAAGGAACAGGGTGGTGCCTCTGTCTCAGGATCGTTCCATGATACATTTAGAGTTCAAAGTAAAAAAATTTCAGTTTTCAGATGTAATTATCATTCATCATAATATTATTTATACATAATGTAATATGTATGTAATAAAACAGCACAATACAAAAATAAATAATAAAATATATAAACAATATTTTATTCTGAATCAAGTCTTTAATGCTCTTTCT
>MU551681.1:218380-225880 GCA_024362625.1 Silurus asotus | reverse complement strand
CTAAACGCTCTAAAAAGATTAAGTCGTAATTAATTACTCCGGGACGTAAACAGATGGAAAATGTCACAGCGAACAAAACAAGCTCTCGCTCTTTCTTTCTCTCGCTCCCTCTCGTGCACTCGTCTCGGCTCTTTCGCCGTGATGTCACCCCTCGCGTCTCATACGCAGACGGCATTTTAATCATAAATGCGCCTTTTCTTGGCTCGATGCCGAGGCTCCTGCGCCAACAAAGCACTTCCACAGCCCACTCAATTCAGAGGGGAGGGAGAGAGGGATGAAAAGGACAGGGGGACTTTGTCTTTACCGGCCCTGTAAGAGAGACGGAGCAAGAAAAGAGAAAGATATTCAAATAACGGAGAGAAAAAGGTAGAGGGAGGATGGAGGGGTGAATAAAGGAGGACTGGACGCTTTGTGTGAATGCATACATATGGGAGAAATAGATAGAGAGACGGTGAAAAAAAAAAAGAAGGAAAGGGTGATAAATGAGAAAAACTATGAGAGAGAGAGAGAGAGAGAGAAAGTAGAGGATGTGTATAAAGAAGACATAAATAATAATAAAAAGGGGAGATTAAGATACAGAGAGAGAGAGAGAGAGAACGAGAGAGACACAGCTGTTATGAGACTTCGCTGTAAAACACGCCCCTTCTTGGTGGGCGGGGCAAAAAACACTTATTTAATCACACCATATTACATGTCTGACACAACAATGGCTGACGCAGGTGGGGGATTATGGGTAATCTCATTAATATGGATGCAACAAGCTCATTACAAATAAAAGCATGTGATGAGCACCTGAGCTGAAACACACACACACACACACACACACACACACACACACACACACACACACACACACACACACAACAGGGTTGAAATGGTTATGTCAGTGAGGAAGTCAGAGAGAATGAAAGCTGAAGGAGGTGTGATTTAAAGTCACCTGGGTCACTGTAACATTAACACACACACACACACACACACACACACACACGGTGTGATTTAAAGTCACCTGGGTCACTGTAACATTAACACACACACACACACACACACACACACACACACACACACGCTTGAAAAACAACATATTAATTTAAAATCATGCCATATTATTCTGATTGTTATTAAATCATTTTTCTTTACAAACTATTATTATTTATTTCTCTTTTATAAATGTTGTTTTTTTTAAGTTGCTTTAATGAATGAAATTAAAGTTAGAGTTTATGTGATTGTTTTTAGTCTTTGTGTAGATTAAAGTTTATTTGTTTATTTTAGATTATAGATTTCTTATTTTCTGATTTCTTGAGACTTTATCTGTAAATTTTTTAATTTTATTTCTTTTGCTTCAGTTTTTTATATTAAATTAGTGTTAATAGATATTCCACCTTTAAAAAAGAAATAGAATATTTATAGTAATTTTATACCTTAAACCTACTGAGAGGCAACAACAGATAAAGAAATGAACACATTAGTAGTTTTGTAGGTGCAGTAATATGATGTGTAACAGTGCTGTAGTTTATAATAACAAATCATATGTACAGATTTGTGGCATTAATATCTACTGAAATGTGTGTTATAACAAGAAGGAGAAATATTTGTGAACAACTATAAGACTGGTGTGTATTTAAACACCCCATTCCACATGCAGTATTTGTGGTTATAATCAGCTCCACTCTTCTGGGAAGATGTTTCTCCACATTTTGTGAAGATTCATTCAGACAGATCATCATGACGCTGGTTTTGTGTCATGCTGGTGTGCAGGTTTGGGGCTCCGAGTTCAAGTGAAAGTAAAAATTTTATACAATTGTGTATTTGGAATATATATTTACTATATACTTTTGGCCATAATATTTATTTATATATTTAAAAACATGAAAACTAGATTAATTTATGCGGAAAGTGTAGCATGAAATTGTAAGTAAGGTTGTTCTCAGTAGAAAAAGCTCTGCTGTTATATAATTAATGCAAATGAGCTTTGACAGGCCTGGTGTTTATGCAGAAGATGTCATGCTCTGTAATTTGATTCATTACGTCTTGTCATTTCGGGATTCTCGCACGGCCACGTGCAAAATATCCCTCTCAGAGATAGCGTAATATCCCACTGATGTTAAAATCCAACACGTTTTCTACACAAGCAGAAAATAAGATCAAACGTAGCGGTTAAAATAAAGCCGAACACTCGGTTAGCATACTGATGTAGCAGAAAGTCCTGCAGCGCTGAGATGTATTGTGTATTTAGCGCTGCTAGCGAGACGGGATTGATGTTAGTTCCCAGTCAGCATTAAGAGACGGTGACTGACTCGTGTTCGCTGCTGCAAAGAAAGAAAATCACAGCACAGTGCAGAAACAAAGCGAGAGAACAGGTGAAAAGAAAAAGTAAAAAAAAAGAACTTTCAGCATTACGAGAGTCGATGAGACGCCCGAGAGACAGGAGGAGGGAGAAAAAGATGGGGGAAAAATTGAACAACTTAAAAGACGGACACAAAAGTCATCCATCCCTCTGTACCAGCGAGTCAAACGACGGAAGCCCATTGGCTGCAGCATCAGCCATCGCCATGGTGATGATAATAACAGTGATTATGAAGGTATGAAGGTTTCATTGTGTGCATATTATGGGCTATGATGTGTTATTATAGGAGGGAAAAAGAGATGCTGAAAAACAGAAAGTAACTCTGATCTGTCACATGTCAGGGAGAGAGAGAGAGAGAGAGAGAGAGAGAGAGAGAGAGAGAGAGAGAGGGAGATGGAAAAAGATTGAGGGAGAGAGGGAGAGAGAAAGAGAGAGAGATGGAGAGATGGAGAAAGAGAGAGCGAGAAATAGAGAGAAAGAGAGAGAGAGAGAGAAAGAGAGAAAGAAAGAGAGAGAGCTCAAATAAACTAAAAAACACACACACACTGTTGCAATTTTCATGTTTTTTTTTCAGATGTAAGGTTTCTGCTCAGTGTTTTGTTATTGTGTGTGTATATATTTTTTTATTTTTATTAAGTTAATTTAGAAGTAATAATAGTTATAACAATAAAAATAGTTAAAAAGCTAGAATAATAAATAAATGTGAATAATAAATAATAAATATAATATTTAACTGTAGTTCTATTTAAATATTTCTGCTTTAACTTTTACAGTAAATGCAAATAAAAAATGTGTTTATTTGTTTGCTTATTGTAGAGACATACATTTATTTATATATATATACACACACACACATATACACACACACACACACACACATATACACACACATATACACACACATATACACACACACACACACACACACACACACTTAATCCTGCCTCTGACTTTAGTTCATGTAAATTTAATTTTTTTGAACAAATGTACAGGGACAGATGGTAAAATACTCAGTATTGAATAACTGTCATTCAGCCAGAGTTCCCTAACACACACACACACACACACACACACACACACACACACACACACACACACACACACACACACACACACACACTAAGGTCCCCAGGAGTAGGACTTGACTCACATCAGTGTTCTCTCCTGGGTTTATCCGCACAACTCTATTCAGCTGTGTGTGTGTGTGTGTGTGTGTGTGTGTGTGTGTGTGTGTGTGTGTGTGTGTGTGTGTGTGTGGTTAAATGGGGCGTCGTGGGTCGATACTAATCAGCTGTGCTTCAGCAGAGGGGTCACACAACAGTGGAACCACAAATGCAACCAGTCACACACACACACACACACACACACACACACACACACACACACACACACACACACACACACACACACACACAGCTGAATAGAGTTACTCAATGCACATTAGCTGATCAATATTGTACACAATTCGCAGTGAAGGTTGAATATCTGTTTTAGTCTCGTTTCTTTCTCTCTTCCATAATTAGTTTGTTTGGTTTTTTTACGTACCTTTTTGACGTGGTCTTGATGATGTCAGAGACTTTGTGTAAGTAGTCTGTGGCCAGCACCACAATCTCCTCTTCCTCTGAGAAATGATCGTGGAATATTTTATCCAGCAGCCGTTTCCAGTGTAACTACAGAGAAATGGAGAGAAAGAAATAAACATTCATATGCGTCCTCTTATCATAATGTAGCGTTTAGACTCAAAAACCATTTTCTGCCTGAATTTATAAAAAAACTGCAATTACTTTGGGACGTATTTCAATTATGGCCGTATTGATTCATGGCTCATTTGGGACTCGTGTCTCTGCCAAGCTTTTAAGAAGTGTAACTCGCCCTCTCGAGCGTTTCCACATCGGCTCGGCTCCAATCGATCGTGCGTGACGCTGGCTGGAACGCTTGGTGGGTGTGTGTGTGTGTGTGTGTGTGTGTGTGTGTGTGTGTGTGTGTGTGTGTGGCATCGGTTTCTTTTGCTTTCGAGTTTAAAAGTCATCTGAGAAATATTAGAGCAATGTGGATGGTGAGAACGATCTGGAGAACTCAGCAAGAACTTGGACACTATAACCTCTATAACACTGATGTTCTGTACCTCAACACAGGACCTGAAGATCTGACATCACTGCTGTATTCTGATTGGTCAGAAGGTGGTGATTAGTTCTCTATTACAGCAGCTCTGGTAATAGTGCAGCTTTATATTAGTGAACTTGTTTCCATAGTAACGACTGGTTCACGGGGATGTGTACAGTGCACGTTTGACGTGGTGAAGGATTCCTAGAGTAAGGAGATGTTTATGTGACGTATGGAAGGAGTCTCCAGTGTTAGTGACATAAGAGCATGCAGGAACAGGAAAACTACCCACGCTGTCATGTTTTCATCCTTCTTTATGTTACAGGTGGAATGAATCCCAGTGTTTGGGTTGTGCGAGATAAAAATGAGATCAGTGAGATATGGGGTAAAGAGATTGTGTTCAAACGGAGGAGTGTATTGTATTAGTGATGATGTGATGAAGTGTGTAGCTGAGATCAGTGTGTTATGTGATGTGTGTGTGTGTGTGTGTGTGTGTGTGTGCAGTGTTGGGGGTAACGTGCTACAAGTAACGTGCGTTACGTAATAATATGACTTTTCTGGAGTAACGAGTAAAGTAGCTCGTTACTTTATACATTAACACATTAATATCTGAGATACTTTTTAAAAAAGTGATGCGAGTTACTTTCCAGTTAAATTATTTTGCAATAAAAAAAATTAACGCAAAAGTTATATAACGCAATACTTTCCATAAAAAGTAACTAAGTAACGTAATTAGTTACTTTCTTGGGGAGTAACTCAATATTGTAATGCATTACTTTTAAAAGTAACGTTGCCCAACACTGTGTGTGTGTGTGTGTGTGTGTGTGTGTGTGTGTGATTCTAAACCACTGAGAGAAGAAATGATGAAATAAATGGAGGATTTTAGAAGAGATTTAGTGAGAAGTCAGAACAATCTTTAAGAGGAAGATAATTAACGTTATTACAGAATGTGTTTCTCTTTCACCCTCGTCACCTTCTGCATCACTGACTCCATTATACTCGTTCAGATAAACCATCTGTTCTTCAGCAAAACAGATCAAGTGCAAAAAATCTCTTTTTTATCTGACTCTCTCTCTTACTCTCTCTTTCACTCTCTCTCTGACTCTCTCTTTCACTCTCTCTCTGACTCGGACTCTCTCTCTGACTCTGACTCTCTCTGACTCTCTCTCTAACTCTCTCTCTCTCTCTCTGCCTCACTTTCTGAATCTCTCTCTCTTTCTCTCTCTCTCTCTGAATCTCTTTGACTCTCTCGCTCTGACTAAAGTATTTAATTCTGTCAATCTTTCCTCATACAAATTTACCATGAATTATTTGAACTTGAAAAGGTGTGTGTGTGTGTGTGTGTGTGTGTGTGTGTGTGTGTGTGTGTGTGTGTGTGTGTACTCACACCAGGAGCCATGCGTTGGAGCTGTTTTAGAGAGATGCGGTTGTACATGCTGCTGATATCTTTTCTCTGATCCTCAAATTCAGACACAGTGATCTGGAAAAAGATCAACAGAGTAAAACTTGATCACTGAGATGAGGTTGATCACTGAGATGAGGTTGATCACTGAGATGAGGTTGATCACTGAGATGAACTCAGTGAAGAAGAACAGTGAAGATTAGTCAGTTGAAGTAGATCAGATTTCTCACCCTGACCATAACTTGGACAGTCTTGGCCAAGGCAATCCCAGCAGACAGAGTTACGAGTTCCATAAAAGCAGATCAGGCAGTTGATGTGAGAATGAGGTTTTGCAGTGGAGCTTAACTTCCTGTCACATTTTAATGAAGCATTATATTTATGATTGTGGATTAAGAAGCTCACTGCTTTTCTAAAACCAGCAGCAGACTGAACATGTGGACTAGTTGTTATGAAAACCAGACTCTATTTGATCAATTTAATGTAACTGTATGTTGTATATAAAATACAAACATATAATTAAAATGTAGAGAAAGTTATTTTTCCTCTCAGCTTTTTACTGAGCGAAGCTTCATAACAGATTCTCACAGGAATGTAATGTAACGTGTCCTTCAGGGAAGAAACTCAAGGTCATTGCTTTGTATATTTTCTACAGAATCTCCATCATGAAATATGAGTTAATATGATAATAAGCATATCACAGAACTTTTATCAATATAGATGAACAGGTGTTACTGTAGAGTCTCTCTGATACAACAGAATATACAATCTACAGTTACTTTTCTTTTCATAATAAATATGAATATATAAAAAATGATATATATTAATAATAATAATAATAATATTTTATAAATGTTTATAATTTATGAGCACAAAAACATGTATATTATAATAAAAGTCAAGGACTGAGAATGAAATATAACACATAAAACATGAACAGAATCAGCCCCAGATAGCCCCGCCCCCAAAATAATCTGCCCCAGATAGCCCCACCCCAAAACTACCCTGCCCACATACAACTCAGCCCCACCCCTTTAATAAACAGCTCTAGGGTACTTACATTAGCCAGTCTCATCTCGAGTTCCAGGATCTCACGGGACTTCACCGTGGCGTTATGAGCTCCCAGCATGCTCAGCAGACGCTCCATTAGCGCTTTGTAGGCCGCCAGGATCTGACACCGCAACAACAGAACATCAGATACGACATCATAACTCCTCTAAATTAACATCACACTCTACACACTGCTGATTACAGTAACCTCAGGTGTGTGAACGTGCAGGTGTGACATCATTAACTCAGTCCTGATGTCATTAGCTGGTGCCCTCAACACACGTGTGACACAATCAACTGTGGACACGAGCTCACAGATGGATCAAAGAAGGAATTAAAACTAAATGATGAACTGACATACAATATTAGTCCTGATTATTGTGTCTTTATTATAGATATATAAAACACACACACACACACACACACACACACACACACACTTCTGCAGGTGTTGTACCTTCACACTGTCCTCATCTTGGCCCAGGTATAGAGTCCTTTCAGGCAATGTCAGACCCTCCTGATCAATCTACACATGCACACACACACACACACACACACACACACACACACACACACACACACACACACACACACACACACACAC
>MU551681.1:200880-210880 GCA_024362625.1 Silurus asotus | reverse complement strand
TTGGCGCACACACACACACGCGCGCGCGCAGGAATATAAACCATGTCGCGAGTTAATTGGACATTCGGCATCGCTCGGCTTTTTCCGCTGAACCCCGCCTCCTGCCCTAAAGTTCACTGGGCTCATTAAATATTCAATTATTATGCAAATAATTTCTGGTGTAAACCCCGCCCTTTATGATCGAGCAGGTATAAAAACTGGCGTGATTACGATTATTGCTTCCGCGACGCGCAGACTGTGTGTGTGTGTGTGTGTGTGTGTGTGTGTGTGTGTGTTGTTCCTATATAAACATTCCGCGGGAATTTGATCTAATCGCGTCTCGGTGAAATGGAAGTTCACTGCCACCGGTACCGCGAGCCTGGCGAGGATTGCGTTTTCGCGCGCGCGCACACACACACACACACACACACACACACACACACACACACCCGCGTGTGTGTGTTGTCACATGTAAAACCCCGGTTAGCGCAGTAAAGTGTGTGAGTGTAAGCAGTTCATCTGCCAGGGTTCTGCAGACACGAGATCACAAAGATGAAGGTTCCTATCCGCGCATCAGTGCTGTCACGTGACCCGACCTGACACGTGTTAATAAAATCAACTGGTGTTTTGTGTTTGAGGAAATGACACACATAAGATTTATTTAGGTATATATATATATATATATAATTTTTTATAAAAGTAGATATTTATGTAATGTCCTTGATGTCATGCGGGAAAATTCTGCTGGATGAAGAACAGTGTCACCTCCAAAATCACTACATAAATAATTAGCTGTTTATTTTCTGATTGTGACTTTTGTACAATAGTGAATATATTTTACTACCAGTTATAGTTCTCGCCACATTGTCTAATTAACATGATTCAATTCTCCATGTTTAATAAGTTACAGTTCCTCTGCGTCACAGGCCACGCCCCCTCCGTACAAACCAGAGGATTGGAATATTTACAGCTGGAGGTTTTTCATCTCTGTGGTTTTAAACATGCTGGACATTAAAAATTGTGTGTTTAGGGTCAAAGTTGGTGATTTCACACACACACACACACACACACACACACACACACACACACACACACACACACACACACACACACACGCTCTGTGTCACATGTAGTAAATGTTCTGAGCAAATCCAGAGACTTGTGCAGCAGTGTAGTGTGTTCTTCTCATGCATGACCAGCTGGACCTTCATTGGGTCTTTTTGTTTGTGTGTGTGTGTGTGTGTGTGTGTGTGTGTGCGCGCCATGGATAAAATAAAGATGAAGATGGACAGATACCCAGTGTCTATCTCCAGAAAAGTGAGTGAGTGGGTGTGGTTTAGTGACAAAAAGGGCAGATGAGTCCTGTCGCATCTCATTAATATTCTGATGTCATTCCTCCCCACTTCTCCCCCTCCCAGTGCATTTACAGAATTACACTGATATCATCCTATACACATCTCTCTCTCTCCCTCTCTCCCCCTCTCCCCCCCCCTCTCTCTCTGCATAAATAAAGGGTGTTTTCTCCAAAACGTCATTTCACCTTTCAAGTGGTTCTTTATTTCTTACTCCAAAATATCATAATTCCATGTTTAAATCGTAGATTTTGTTTTTGCACGATAACTTTTTATCATTTTCAGAATCATGTGTGTAGTTTTTATATTATATTTTACATGAATTATAAATCTTAATATACTGCAGATTACATCTCATAAACTAATCATGAGATTATAATATTTATAAAGAAACATTGTAAATAATAATAATAATAAATCATCTTTATCAGGAATCTCATATTTTGTAGGTGCATGTATTGGCTATATAATAGTAAGATGAAGAAGGAGAAGAAGAAGAAGGAGAAGAGGAAGAAGGAGAAGAAGAAGAAGAGGAAGAAGGAGAAATGTGCATAAATAATTGAGGACATTTTCCTATAGGATGTAGATGTCAGAAAGCTTGGGGAGCTCAGGTTCATAATCCACCACCTTTAATTAGCAAAAGGAAATGAGCACGTTCCTCGTTGTATCATGTAGTAATCTTGCAAAGTGGTTTGAAAATGACGCACATTCATAGGTTTCTATCAACAAGAAGGTTTGTGTCACCAAGCAACTGCTCAACAAAGTGCACTTTCACCATCTGATGCTCTGATGTGCAGAAAAAAGAAGTCTGAAGGAAAGAATAAACACAGTGAACGACCAAAAAGCTCTCAGTATCTAAAGGACGGGAAGAAATATGATTAAACGCTTGCTCAGCATCTGGCACCAAACATCTCACACACATCAAATGTGAGAGGGTACGTTTCAGCTCCAAAATGATTTTCTGCATAAATAAAAAGGAGCAGAGCTTTCAGGACATTACAGACCACCACTAAAACTCTCAGGCTAAAGTCTAGACCACAATCCTGTTTCTAATGTTCTAACAATTTCATGCACGGTTCTGTGATCGAGGCGTTACTATGGAAATGGTAACCTATCAGAGCCAGCACATTAATACAAACCTACCGCCGTTCTAGAGAACTAATCACCACCTTCTGACCAATCAGAGTGCAGAATCAGCTGATGAGATGATAGTAGTGAACCCATAGCCGATTAAAAGAAATATATAATCTACAACTGAAAAAAAAAAAAAAAACTAATAGTGAACATGAATCCACACTATACTGCACAATGAGAGAGTGAAGTTCCTGATACACGTCAGTGAAGAAGGTCTGGACTGAAGAAGATGTGGTGTAGTTCCACACCAGAATGTTGAGGTGAAAACATACCGTTCAAGTTCACATCTTAGATCTTTAGAATATCTTCAGGATGTTGTGAATCTCAGTGAGTCATTTCCCACAGTAGTGTGGAACATGAACCGATTCTGCTTCATCACATTGCACCTCTGGGAAAATGATCTTGATTTCAGAATGATAATGAACAACTGAAACACACTGCAAACATGATTAAAAGCGTCTCGGAGTGGAAGCCATGTGGGACATCACCAGAATTAAATCAGTCGCTTCAAACCACCAACACAATCAACCTTGAGCTTACACCAGGAAAAGAACCTCACAAAAACACAATTTCAGCAAGTTCTTGTAATTACTGTCCTACTGTTGGTTAATGTTCATCACAGGGTTCTTCCTAAAATATGCTGCGTCTTTGTGGAGTCACATCACTGTAGAGTCACGTCTCTGTAGAGTCATCTCACTGTAGAGTCACATCACTGTAGAGTCACGTGTCTGTAGTCACGTCTCTGTAGTCACGTCTCTGTAGAGTCACATCTCTGTAGAGTCACGTCACTGTAGAATCATCTCACTGTAAAGTCACATCTCTGTAGAGTCACGTCTCTGTAAAGTCACGTCTCTGTAGAGTCACATCACGTCTCTGTAGAGTCACGTCACGTCTCTGTAGAGTCACGTCTCTGTAGAGTCACGTCTCTGTAGAGTCACGTGTCTGTAGAGTCACGTCACGTCTCTGTAGAGTCACGTGTCTGTAGAGTCACGTCACGTCTCTGTAGAGTCACGTGTCTGTATGGTGGGGAAACTGAACACAAATCAACTGTTACATGTGAAAGAATCAGTGTATTGATCAGATCCTGCCCTTTCACACCACACGTCCATCTTATAGCCATGATTTATGTGTGTAAAGACACGGCAGGTGAATTATGTTACACTCGTGTTCACTATGTGTGTGTGTGTGTGTGTGTGTGGTCGTAAGTAATGGCCCCCCTGGGATGCAGGTCCATTATAATATTAACCAGCGGCTGGTCGGGTGAGTGAGAGTTTCAGCACCATTCTGCTAATTAGCTTAGTGTTAATGCAATTAGATAACACTCTGTGTCAGAACTAGCCTTCTTCCTGTGTGTGTGTGTGTGTGTGTGTGTGTGTGTGTGTGTGTGTGTGTGTGTGTGTGTGTGTGTGTGTGTGTGTTAGAGAGAAGGAGAAAACAATAAATAGATATGTGGTCTCAAGTGGTAGTAAATCAAAAGCCAAATAGCTACAGATGGTGTGTGTGTGTGTGTGTGTGTGTGTGTGTGTGTGTGTGTGTGTGTGTGTGTGGATGTTTGTCCTGAATGAGACAGACACCAGATGACGGACACAGTGAGTGTTTGAGTCATGACGAGACTGACTCGTGTGTGTCTCAGGCAGTGAGTCAGTGTTCCTGAAGTGCAGAAATAAAAAGCAGGTGGTGATTAATAAGGAACAGAAACAAAGCGAAGAGCAAACTGAAAGAACAACATCATTCACACTGGGAAAGAAAAAGTCTCAAATGAAATGTGTGTGTATTAATGTGTGTGTGTGTGTGTGCGGGTGTGTTTTCAGAGGTTTATGTTTTATTAACATCCACTTCATTTGTTTGTGTGTGTGTGTGTGTGTGTGTGTGTGTGTGTGTGTGTTAGAGAGAGAGAGAGGGAGAGAGAGAAATGGATTGAGGTGTGAGCTTTCTGGCTCTCTGCTTAATTAAACAATATGTTTCAGGAAAAAAGGTTTATGCAAATACCGATAAACACATGCATTTATCCATCGGTCCGGCGGCGGCGCGCTAACGAGCTACATCACCATAACGACCGAGCAGGGCTGAGAGACAGAGAGAATCATCTGCATTATGAAGAAATGCTCAGGTAACTCAGTTACTTATGTGTGTATGTGTCTGTGTGTATGTGTGTGTGTGTGTGTGTGTGTGTGTGTGTGTATGTGTGTGTGTGTGTGTGTGTGTGGGGGGGTCCCACTTACACTAATGACTCTCAATTGATTAAGTGGTCATCTGAAAGTCTCTCTCTCTCTCTCTCTCTCTCTCTGTCTCTCTCTCGCTCTCTCTCTCTCCCTCACACTTTCTTTCTCTCTCTTTCTCTCTCACTCTCTCTCTCTCTCTCTCTCTCTCTCTCTCACTCTCTCTCTCTCACTCTCTCTCTATGTGAAAGTTTCTTGGACTGGAATTAAAACACCAGGCAATTAATGGCAACCTGCAGGGTTTACACACACACACACACACACACACACACACACACACACACACACACACACACACACACACACACACACACATTCAGTTCCTGCTCGTAATTTTTACTAGCTGTAATTAAAGTGTTATGAGTCTTTGCGCCACCAGACCCCTGTAGAGAGAGAGATATTACACACACCCACACACACACACACACACACACACACACACACACACACACACACAAACATGAGAAAGACAGATGGCAGAGAGACAGACAGAGAGTGATATTTACAATAGAGAGAGAGAGAGAGAGTGAGGGAGAGCGAGAGAAGGGTCAGAGAAAGTGAAGCAGACAGACAGACAGACAGACAGACAGACAGACAGAAGTGCCACATGAGAGAGAAAGTAAATGAAGTGAATGATTGAAGTGACTGAGTCATAAATGTTTGGTGTGTTTAGTCCAATGCTTGTCTGGTTTCTATAGTAACCAACTCAACAAACCAATCCAAATCCTCCTTTCAGTCTGGTGTGATTTACACAGCACTTTTTATCATTTTGTACAGAAATCTGATGGTGAAAAGAAGCAGCTGAAGTGAGGTGAAGTTCTTCAGGGTTCTACTGTTATATACACACACACACACACACACACACACACACACACACACACACACACACACACACACAGAGATGTATCTCCTCAGAAGCACTGAAGCAGAATTTTGCATGAATAGTTTCTCATTAAACTGAACGACGCGGATGGAAGTGTAACACGTTCTCATTTAAAAGTGCGATAGAAAAAATGTGTACCAAAAAATTGTTGTGTGTAAAATTTCAGCATGAGGAAGCATGAGAGGAGCTGACCAATCAGGAGCGAGCATTCAGCCTTCAATTAAACATGTGATTAATGAGATTAATTATCTGAGATGGAGTGAAATATGTGAACGAGTGGAGGAGAGAGAGCGCGACAGAAGGATTTATCTCACTGCTCGGTGTGTGTTTGTGTGTGTGTGTGTTTGTGTGTGTGTGTGTGTGTGTGTGTGTGTGTGTGTGTTTTGGGGGTGGTGTGGGTGGGGGGGTGGGGGGGGGGGGGGGGGGGGGTGTTGTTCTAACAAGATGATAAGGTGCACTAATTGGAGCTGTTGTCGCTTCACGTCTTATTAATTACAACAGGCTGTGTGTGTGTGTGTGTGTGTGTGTGTGTGTGTGTGTGTGTGTGTGTGTGTGTGAATGTCTGTTGGGGTGATCTCTAGTTTCACCAGTCTCTCTCTCTCTCTCTCTCTCTCTCTCTCTCTCTCTCTCTCTCTCTCTTTTTCTCTGCTTTCTTCATGACTGATGAAATCTTCAGCTCAACCTGATTGCATTACTGAAGAGGGGAACACTGTATGTGTGTATGTGTGTGTGTGTGTGTGTGTGTGTGTGTGTGTGTGTTTATGGTAATACAGGATGTAGAAAAGTGAAACTATTTCAGTGGAACACTTTACATTTCTGCTTTAATCAGGATTGTGGTTTAGGCTGGTGGTGTTTCTGTGGGTTCCTGAGACGGAGATGAAACTCAGACGTGATCTCGCTCCGCTCTCTGAAGCAGCTCCATAAATAAAACTCGCTCGGTGAAAAACCCAATTTAGCTGAATGAGAACGGGCCTGGCGACGCGAGGAAGCGAATGTGTAATTTGACTCTGTGTTAAATTTGTCAGGTGAACTTTAACCCCAACACTAAACAAAAACACGAGATTTGTTTTTACCGTTTTTTTCTTTTTATTAAATTCACCACAAAGGAATCAGTTCAAACTTTAAACATCAAATAAAAATGATTTTACACATTTTTATTTAAATCCTGACTATAAATGATCTTCAGATTTGTATTCCTTTAAAACCAGTAGGAGGTTTGAATAAACATGAAGAGGTTCATTAGAGCAGCAGCGCTCAGATCGGCTCTCTGAAGCAGCGCCAAAAATAAACACAAACAAAATATAGAGTTTATCCAAAACGGAATGAATCATCTCCTCTGGGTGAACTTTAACCCTGATTTACAATCCAAAATCCTTTAACTTTTAATCAGTGTACAATAACAAAAAATAGAACATATCCATTCATTCAGACTTACAGGAATAAACCTGATTATGCTAATTAGGACACGCCTACACTCCCTCCCTCCTGATTATTTAACTGCTAACAGTCAAGCTCACGTGAGATTTGAATATAAAACTCAGTCCAGGTTCACCCTCATTTATTTCAAATGTGACGTCTGCAATCTGTACAAATCTGTACACACACACACACACACACACACACACACACACACACACACACACACACACACACACACACACACACACAGAGCCTCACAGGAAATGAAATAGGATGTTTCGGTGTCAGTGTGTCAGATGTGTTTTTGTTGTTAACTCTAACTAAAGCAAATCCTTATTGCGCTGTGCCGCTTTAATTAACATTGATTTTAATTGGCTTTTATTAACAACAGGGATGTCCGGGTCCATTATCAATTAGGTACCACATCTGTCACGTAACCATCACCCCCCACCCCTCACATCACCCCCCACCCCGGGGAATTCATCTTGTCTCGCGTCTGCTGAACTATTGATTTAACTTTGTTTGAAACTTCATGATTCTTCACAAAAGCTGGTATTAATAAATGTAAGAGTGTAGTAAGGATGTGTCTCACTCTCCGATGTGTGTAATGTTTTATCGATTTATTAATCACACACTTGAGATGAGGATGGGTTCCTTTACAGTCTGGTTCCTTCACATCTGTCACGTAACCATCACCCCCCACCCCTCACATCACCCCCCACCCCGGGGAATTCATCTTGTCTCGCGTCTGCTGAACTATTGATTTAACTTTGTTTGAAACTTCATGATTCTTCACAAAAGCTGGTATTAATAAATGTAAGAGTGTAGTAAGGATGTGTCTCACTCTCCGATGTGTGTAATGTTTTAACGATTTATTAATCACACACTTGAGATGAGGATGGGTTCCTTTACAGTCTGGTTCCTTTCAAGGTTTTTTCCTCAAACCATCTTAGGTAGTTTTTCCTTCACCACAGTCGCCACTGGTTCATTCATTAGGGATGAGAACACATTCATTTTCATTTACATTTATATTTGTGGCATTTAGCAGACGCTCGTCTCCAAAGCGAGTCTCCATCAGTAAATAAATCTGCACCGGTACACTGGATTACAAACTTTACAAAGCAAACTTGAAAAGTGCTAATTTAAGTGTTTTAGGAAGATGAAGGTCTTCACCTGTCGCTTGAAGATAATCAGGGACTCTGCTGTTCAGACATCTAGGGGAAGTTCATTCCACCACCTTGGCGCCAGAACAGAGAAGAGCCTTGAAGTGTACTTACCTCTCTCATTCTGAGAGAAGGTGGTACCAGTGGAGCAGTGCTGGAGGATCTCAGACAGCGTGGTGCAGTGGGAGATGTGATGGGGTCACTGAGGTAAGATGATGCTGGTCCATTTTGGGTCTTGTAGGTGAACATCAGTGTTTTAAATCTGAAACGTGCAGCTACTGGATGCCAGTGGAGGAGCAGCAGTGGAGTGGTGTGGGAGAACTTGGGCAGATTGATCACAAGTCACGCAGCTGCGTTTCTATGATAAGAACAAGCCACATTACAACATGTGAAAAGAAGAACAGGTAATTGTCCATAGTTACCCCACGGTTACGAGCAGTGGCTGAAGGGGAGAGCAGAGAGTCATGAAGAGGGAATTCTGAGATCTTGACCTGGAGATGAATCACATGGGATGACCAGCAGTTCTGTTTTGCTGGGGTTGAGTTTAAGTTGGTGAGCACTCATCCATGAAGATATGTCTGTCAAGCATGCTGAGATCCGAGCGGAAACTGTGCTATCTGGTGGAAGGAAAGAACAGATGAGTTGAGTGTCATCTTCATAGCAGTGGTAAGAAAACCCATGTGAGGATATGACTTCACCAATAGAGTGGGTATAGAGGGAGAAAAGGAGGGCACCAAGTACTAAACCTTGTGGGACACCAGTGGACCCCCTCCATGTTTCCTGGTATGAGCAACATCCATTTAAATATAAGTGAACTTTGTTCTATAATTCTTACATTCTGTAAAATATCTATAGTTAAAAGTTCTATAGAAGGTAAATCGAATTGAACTGAAAATAGAATTAATTAATAAAAATGATTCCTTTCTCCTGAAGCTGTGTGCTGATTTCCATCAGGTACCATGTGGAGAAGGCATGCAGATTATTCATCTTAAATCTAACACAAACTACAACAAGCAACATGAGGAGACACACAATACAGAGAGATATAATAGTCCTCACATACACCAATCAGGCATAAGATTAAAACATTCTAACCTTCTGAGTGGTGAAGTGAAGAACACTGATGATCTTCATCATGGCCCCTGTTAGTGGGTGGATTTATTGATCAGGCAGCAGGTGAACATTTTGTGCTCTAAGTTGATGTCAGAAGCAGAAAAATGGTCACGTGTAAAGATTTCAGTGAGTTTAATAAATTGTGAGTGGTCTTGTTATTATTAGTTTTATTATCGTATTAAATAATATACACAGTTTACACAATATTTCTATAAAATATAAAGCTGTTTGATTACACTGAAGTGGTTGAGATGGAGGATCTGGTGTAGTCACGTGTTTCAGTGTGTGACGTGATTTAGAATAAAATCAGGGAGCCAAAACTTTTGCACAACAGATGGGGACAGATTGATTCAGACATCAGCTAGAGCGTTGTTCTGACAGTTTGATTACACTGAAGTGGTTGAGATGGAGGATCTGGTGTAGTCACGTGTTTCAGTGTGTGACGTGATTTAGAATAAAATCAGGGAGCCAAAACTTTTGCACAACAGATGGGGACAGATTGATTCAGACATCAGCTAGAGCCTTGTTCTGACACCATGCAGCAACAAGCAACAAGTGCGCACACACACACACACACACACACACACACACACACACACAGCTTTTTGATGTTTATTCATCACTCTGGCCTTTTCCTCATCTCTCCATCTCTCCTCTCTTTCACACTTCCTCCATCTCTCTCCCTCTCTCACGCTGTGATCCTCCAGCTTTCCCATCAGCCCCCTGTCATTACCACGG